>PVHP010029103.1:0-22404 GCA_004024765.1 Zapus hudsonius
AGAGAGAGAGAGAGAGAAGAAACTTTTTAAATCCCGCCCGCCGCCCCCCCCCCAAAAAAAAGTGGCAAGACCATTCTGGGAAAACATTACCTTAGACTTTTTTCTCTTTACTAGTAAATAAAATTTGAATTTTGTATAATCTTGTAAAATGTATTACTAAATTCTAATTCTTCTGGAAATTAAGTAGGGTAGGAGAAAATAATGCGGGGTAATGAAGTGTAGGGTTTTTAGATGCCTGGCTTGTTGGTAGGTACAAGACTGTTCACAGGATAGACTTAAGAATGGTTCCGTTAGCATATACTCATTCTTGGGTGAGATACCAGACCCCAAATTATAAATTGATGATAGTAATGAATATATTTCCCAAGTTGCTGGTGTAAGCAACTTATGATTAATACAGGCCATAATTTATCGACTATGGTACATGATAGGGCACGACATGCGAAATGAAAAAAGCAACAAGAAATGTAGGAGTACCGAAAATTATAGTCATTTTGGATAATAGTTTAACACTGTCAGCTCGACATCCATTAAATTATTTTAAAAACAAACTATAGTGACTCTTAAGTCACTGAAGTATGTCTCTAGTAGGAAGGACCTACTGGAATGTAAACACACAATTTTCCTCTATCACTGGGCTTGATTACCTGTGGTCTTCCCTACCAAAGTAATACATGAAACAAATCACCTTAGGCTTTTTATAATGGGGTGGGGGAAGGATCCTTGAGACTTAAAACTAAAGCTTCAGATATTACATGTAACCTCTGAGAAATACCATCTTTAAAGCCAGATTCTAAACACTGAATCATCAAATGTAAAGATTTCAAAAGGGTCTGGCAATGACAAAGCTGTTCTCTCTTTGCCCCTTTATTTTAGGTTGCACAAAAGTTTATACAAAGTCTTCTCATTTAAAAGCTCACCTGAGGACTCATACCGGTATGTAATTTTCTTGTTAATTCTGTGAGTTGTGTAAATAGTGTAAGTGGTATTCATCTTTTTAAAAGGTAGCACGTGTTTGATCTCTTCTTTCTTCTGTCAACTTTTATTTTTTAATGGCCTACCTTTTCAGCACTGGCTTGGCTCAAAATTCAGTTCCCTGGGAAAGTCTGGTTCCAGGAAGGCTGATGTTCCTTGCCCTGTCACCTCACGTAGAATTAGTGACCCCCAAAACATAAACAACAATGTTTACTAGTGGATTCTCAAACATTTCATGGCAGTGCTATTCCTGTCTTGAAAGAAGGAAAAATTTCTTGCCTAATCATTTTGCTTCAACAAAGCCCTTTTAAGCTAAAAACTTTTCCACCTCGTACACACACAGAATCACTGCCTCACACAGTATCTTTGATTTCACTGGTAGGTAGGCCTGAAATCGCGTGCTCAGACTAGGCTCATGCTTTCAGAATCACCCACACCCTATGCCAGCCACATTACATATTCCTGAGAGGCCTCAGCTTTGGTCTGGCTTTGGTCTAGCATCCTTGTCTACAGCATGCTTTTATGTTTAATCTCTTTAATTTTGTAATTCTTTGTTTTGTTAACATCTACAGCAAACCCTTTCAGGAGCTTTTTAATTTTAGAATTTTAGGTCAGAACCCATTTCAAGATGAAATTAGGTGGTATCCTTTATTAAAGGGCTCCACATACCCATAATATCTTCAAATACATAGAAGGTTACTGTTTGTAATTTTCTTAAAAGAATAGCCCTAAAGGAAAAAAAATCAGATATAAAGTGATTGTATTTTTTTACCTCAATAAATACAGCCTTACCTAAAGTTCAAAGAATAAGTTTGCTAATAAAAGCAGTGACCTAGCAAAATGTATTATTCCATCATTGCTATGGAAACCAAAGTATTCAACAGTTCCTTTGAATGGGTTGTTGGATTAGTGTGAGGACTTGAATCTCCCCAGGCTAGATGTTACTATGGAAATTGAGTTTTGATAAATGAAGTAGTTATCTCTAACTGCTGCATTAAAAAGTAAAAGCTTTTGAACAAAGGTCAGTGCCGAGATAGAGGCCCTGGAGAGGACTATGGAAGGACTGCTTGATACCTGACGGATAAACACTGCTTACTAAAATCCAAGAGGACTGGCAGGGATGTGGCAGGTGCCAGAGCTTTTGAGAAACTGCTTCTAAAGAAAAGACATCTCCTGCATTTATCTATGATGCGAGTTTGGCCTGAGGTTTCTTATATAGAGAGAAATTGATTATGTAAAAGGAAAGATCCCACACAGAATCAGAGTAGGAATTAGGTTTGCAGCTAAGAGAAGAGAGTTCGCATATGACAAAAGCTTCAGTCATCTAAAGCTTTTTAAATATGAATGACAAGTGCCAGGAAATGTTATGTATGGAAATACTAAAATGTCCTTTTACAGACTTCCTATTGTATTAGAGAAACATTGAACTTGGGTTTTACCTGGTTTTGATCAAGAGGAAATGGAAATAACAGAAACATTTGCACTATTGTCACCCCCCCCACGTCCTTGAAACTGAAGATAGAAGGGAGGGGGTTGTATTTTTATGAGGTTAAAGTCTGCTAATAAAAAAAGAGCACAATTGCATCTAAGGATGTAATCAACTGCTTATTGCAGGGATATGGTCCGGCCTATCTAAATGGCCTTTCAACTCCTGTCAGGGGTTAGTGTTCTGAATGCTTGTACCTGAGAGTCTGGAACTTGACCTGCTGGCAAAGAAATTTAATAGTGGGTTACCTTGACAAAGCTTGTACTAATAAAAGCCAACCGAAAAGAGGACCTAGGCCCAATTTGGGTCCCATACCTGGACTTTTCCACCTGATTATAAATATTGTGGCCTTGAACATCTAATGAGTGAGACATGTAATCCAGTTTAATAAAGTTTTGTTTGATAGTCTTTCAAATGCCTTGGGGAGGGTTCATCCCAGACTCGTTCATCTGGCTAAACCCGTTCTTAGGTAATCATAGAGCATTGGGGCTCTTTTCTCCTCATTTCTCATTTCTAGACAATGCCTTTTAAAATTGCCTGTGCACTCTCATTCCTCCTCCCCACCCTGCTCAGCCAACGTGAGGGAAGCCAGCAAAAGCTTGTGGGGTTTGCTTTTTTTTTTTTTTAAAGGCCTCAGGTGGATGAAACAGTTTTTCTAAATAGCTTCTCTGATTTAATAGCTTGTTTTGCTTTCTATTTGTTCTGTTTCCTCCCACTTGGCCAACTTATTAGGGAACTTAAAAAAAACTGTGGAGATGTTGATCTTGTATTTGATGACATAAAGGAAATTATTCTTTGAATAATTGTTGTTTTGCTGGCAGAACGTGACGCACCCTGGCATTTCTTTGGAAAATATTGTAATTGCTTTTAAATGTCAGGTTACCATATGTTTTAAAAACGATTTAGGCAATTAAAACAACCTTCATCTGGGCTCTTTTTTGTTCCTTATTCTACATTCTAGGTTCAATTACTTTAGATTGTAACCAGTTCTTTAACTTGGGTTAGAGATTGAATTTGGGACAAATGAGTAAAAAAAAATCAGTGTTTTGAATCACAAGTATTATTACAGCATTCGCATTTTCTAAGTTCATACACTTACCCATCTTCTGAGGATGACCAGACAAAATGACTGAAACATCATTCTACGTTTCATCTGTGTGTGTAGACATACATAGACATCCGTAACAGCACACTTACAGGTTTATATAGGCATCCTTTATATGGGTGAGCCGGTGCATGTGTGTGCTATTTGTAGTATGTGTGTGTTCCTATTTAATATGCTTCTGGTTAGAAATAGTTATGTTGTTTCTAGGCAACAGTGTCAATAAGTAGTCTATTTCCCAAATAAAAATATTTGTTCTTTTAATAGCATAGAAATGAGCATTCTTATGCCTTATGCTGTGCACAAGGGCACATGCTCTCTGCCGTCATTCTACAGTTCCTCCCAAGCACCTTTAGAAAACAGCTCCACCCTCACAAATCAATGTGACTGATAAACTGTCTTCTGCAAACAGCTTACAGTTTTTGTGCTGTATTATCTTTTCCTTATTTTTTTTCCTTTTCCTCCGTGTACCCTGAAAATCAAGCCCAGAACAGTGTGCCTGCTAGGGAAATGCCTTAGGTCAGAGCTATCCCCCTCCCCTTTTCCTTAACTCCATACTGAAGACCCAGGTCATTTTTTAAGCCTCAGCTAGCTTTCTGGAGCAAGGCAGAAAATTAGTAGTTGTACAAAGCAAAGTCTTTGAGGAGTACAGAATTTGGTTCAAGTATCTCTCAAACAGAATCCATACCCCAGTCTGCTTACCACAGGTAGAAAAATAGGAAATCGGGAGCCCCCCCAATGGAATATGGAAATGCATAAGTAAGACGGGAACACAAAGAGACTGAGTAAAGCACTGTATCCAAGATCCTCTGAGAGAGACTTCCTCACTAAATCTGAAGTCTTGTAAGGAGTTTTATCCCACCCTCATAAAGGGGGCAATTTCCTGTCTTCTCTCTTACGTGCTTATGTGAACCCCATATTTTCTAGTGATATTCATAAGCTGTTACCATGTTCACTTTTTTTTTTGTTGGTTTTTTTCGAGGTAGGGCCTCACTCTAGCCCAGGCTGACCTGGAATTCACTGTGTAGTCTCAGGGTGGCTTTGAACTCATGGTGTTCCTCCTACCTCTGCTTCCCGAGTGCTGGGATTAAAGGCGTGCGGTGCCACGCCCGGCTCATGTTCACTGTTATTTATTTATTTATTTAGAGGTAGAGTCTCTAGCTCAGGCTGACCTGGCACTCTCTGTAGTCTCAGGCTGGCCTTGAACTCACAATGATCCTCCTACCTCTGCCTCCCAAGTATGGGATTACAGGAGTGTACCACTATGCTCAACCCATCCATACTTCTAAACTTATAACATCTAAAGTTTTGGTCCAGTTCTTTGCTATAAATTCATTTGTATTGATTATATTAGGCATACGTTTTGATATTAAAGCTTTGATAATGTCGACAGCAAAGAGATGCCTTTGCTAGCATAGAAACACACGCTTCACTGACATTCCTGTGCCTTCCAGCACTCCTCACTGGAAGACCAGTTAGAATATTTGGAACATGGCGCTTCTTTTTGTGAAACCGTGGAAAGGGTGAAAAGCGAGGACTGGGAAGGATTTCATTTCCGGCTGCTATGGATGGAGATCATATGATTCGTATCTAGTATAGATCAATATTGGTTAAGTATATTAACCTATTTTATGGGGACAAGTAACACAGGAGGAATACTTTGTAGGGTGAGGTTTAGTATGTAGTGATTTTCTTATATAAAAACTACGCAGGAAAAAGCATTACATTTAGTCTTTGGTGTTAGTAAACGTTCCTTATTTTCAATATTTTATCTTCACTTGTAGCTTAGAAATTTATGTTCTATATTGACTACTTCAGGCATATGCTTTTTTTAAAAAAAAAAAAAAAGTGGCTTAAGCGTTCAGACCCCAGGAAGGTGTTTCTGAGCATGAAAGCTGAAAACCATTTCTTTTTAATGACTCACTGGGAAGATTAAACTTTGCTTCTGGGACTTGTTCCTTCATCTGAAAAACATTTACATAGGAAATTGATTAAACATTGTTTTGAGACGATAAAGCTTATCAAAGGTTAAGAACTGTAATTTGATTCAGTAAACACTTTTGACTGGTTTCATGGAGAATCCTGAGAATAATCTCTTCTCGCCCTTTAGTTTGGAGGCAAGTGGGAGGGGCCATTCATACTGGATCAAACAGAATCGCTGAAACTGAGCTATGGGCAGTCAGCTGCGGTGGGATGGTCGAAGGAATGCAGAGAGCAGTTTTTTCAAAACTATTTTAATTACCCAAGAATTTTACGTTGGCAGGTATTTTGGCTTTATAGAATGTCATGGGTGTCTGCTTGATGACCTCTGTCTTTTCTGAGCGGAAACAAAGTGACGTCCTCCCTGAGAGCAAGCATCTCAGGACCCCTGTCCTGTGGCCTGCACCCATGGCTCTGTAGGGCCAGGGACAAGGTTCTGTTTCAGAAGTGCAGTAAGTTACTTAAAAACAACTGCACATTGCCTACATTGCCCTTTGCTAAATAACAAGGCAGACAGGCAGGGAGGAGTCCACCTGGCAGGCTAGTCCCATAAAGGAAAGGACAGCACCTCATTCAGGGCTGGACAGAATTGAAACACAGGATTGCTCTGTTCTGGTTTAAAAGGGAAGTAAGATATTTCTCTTAACATTCTAGTCTTTTTGAAGTATGGCTTCTTACAAAGAAAATAAATTCTGAGTGGCATCATTTTGTCAGAAGGTTAAAGAATTGGTGGTTCCTGTCCTTGGCCTTGTGACTCCCTCTCTTGGGTCAGGCCCTCTGTCTATTTCCCTAGCAGAGCAGATGCTGCTCCCTGGCCCCCAACAGAAGTCTCCTTGCTGTCTTTGACCAGCACTGTGGGCTTCATTACGTCTTGTCTTCTGCACATCTTATCCAGTTCTGTGAAAGAAAATTTTTACAGCTTCAGGACGTATAAGTGATTCTAGTATTTTCTCTTAAAGAGGCTCAAAGCAGGATTCTCATCCACATCCACGTTCAGTCAGATCATCTCTGCTGGGCCTCACACTAGCTTCCTGTTCCTGTTCTTCTTCATTACGAACATACCCACACTGTGGCCATATGTGCCAGCTTGAGTGTGGCATGAGGGGAAGAGAGTGGAGAGAGGAGAAGGTGGCCTCTGCCTCTGTGGACATTAGGAGGATAGCCAGGAAGACAAGCAGCTCTTTGAAGCCCCCATTAAGATGTGAGTGGAGATCCAGATCATTGGTACAAATGATCCTGGGGACTGTACCCATCACTCTGGGCATGCTAAGCACATGCTCTACCATTGAGCCAATCAATCCCCAGCAAAAGAGATTTAAAGGGGTAGATGACTCGGTGGTTAAAGACACTTGCAAAGCTTGCCTGTCCAGGTTCAATTCCCTAGCCACTCACATCAAGCCAGATGCACAAAGTGGTGCATGTGCCTGGAGTTCATTTGCAGCAGTAAGAGGTTCTGGTGCACTCACTCTCTCTCAAATAAATTTAGTGAAATTTTTTAATTTAAAAAAAAGAGTTAGCCAGGCGTGGTGGTGCACACTTTTAATCCCAGCACTCAGGAAGCAGAGGTAGGAGGATCACTGTGAGTTTGAGGCCAGCCTGGGACTACAGACTGAGTTCCAGGTCAGCCTGAGCTAGAGTGAGACCTTAATCTTAAAAAAAAATCAAAATAAACAAAAATAAATAATTTAAAAAAGATTTAAGAAAAATGATCTCATGATCTCTCAGGTTTTCTAGGAGGGGAAAATGATCATATTTAAAGGAACATGATAAACCTGACCTATGCAGTGAAGAGGGGAATTTTTTTTTTCCTGTTTTTCGAGGTAGGGTCTCGCTCTAGCCCAGGTTTTCCTGGAATTCACTCTGTAGTCTCAGGGTGGCCTGGAACTCACGGCAATCCTCCTACCTCTGCCTCCCGAGTGCTGGGATCAAAGGCGTGTGCCACCACACCCGGCAAGAGGGGACTTTTTTAAACATTTTTTAAACATTTAAACATTTTTAAACATTTTCTCCTCAAAAGAGGCCCATTATTGACAGGGGTTGTGCTAGATTCATCTTTTTTATTTATGGATAGAGAATATGAATATGAATGCATATGAAGCTGGACTTGTGCATCTGGCTTTTTAGGTGTGTGCTGGGGAATTGAACCTGGGTCAGCAGGCTTTGTGAGCAAGTGCGGTTAACTGCTGAGCCATCTCTGCCGGCCCAGTTCGTCTTTAAAGTGACCCTTTCTCAGCTACAAGCATGGGACATCTACTGCAGTGAACTACTGCAGTGAATTGTAGTGGAAAATTACTGGTACAGGTGTATAAAATGAATTAGCAAGTCAAAATTATTTTACTCAACCACTTTTCTCAGGTATCCATGTAATATATTTCCATGGATTTTTCAATGGTTTCTATTTTCCCCTTTGATTTTCAGAAGCAAATCAAATTTTGAGCCTATTTCAGAGACTAAATTCAACAAGTCTGCAATGAAGGAGAAAAAAAACCATTACGTTCTCTGAGGCCAGAGAAAGTCTTGTGTTTGGCAAGACATTTGGTACAAATGATCTTCTGATCATTTGGGGTTCGAATCTCCATCAGATATTGATTAGATTGTCTTAGTCATCTGGAAGGAACCATGTAAATTTGCTATAATATCGTGTTTTTTTTAAATAAGCCTTTAAAAAGTTATCCAATGTAATTATGCTAAGACAAATATCACCTTCTGTGGCCCTTTTTTCTTTTGTTAGAAGATTCTATGTAGAACTTTCTAGAGAAAAGGTTTAGTATGAGTCTATTGAGTATGTTCAGCAGAGCAGAGAAACCTCCTGTTCCATTGTAGTAGGTACAAAAGTTATTTTTTAAATCTGCTCACCAGAGAAGAAAAAAACCCAAGTTGTAGTTTCTTGATGTAGACGTTCTGAATCCTTTGCAAACATTTTGCTAACCCAGTGAACTTCTGGGAGAAGGCACTCTTAGTGGGGTGGTGTTTGGGGCCTGCCGATGCCAGCGGAGCAGTTTTCAGGCCCTGAAAGGCTCAAGGGCTATTGTGAGTCCATTATCCTTCACCAGTGGCTTCAGAATGTAAGTTTGAAGAATATGTATGTTCCTTGAATCCTTCAAAGAGAATGGGATAATAGTGTTTGCTAATGGAGGACTTAAGTGGGACATTAAAGAGAAGCTTCAGGCCAGGACTCTTAATGCGGGGTTCCTGGGAGGAGCGTGTGGGATGAGGGATGTGCCCAGCTCTAGAGTGTGTGCGCGTGTGCTCCTCTCCATGACGTTGTTACGGAACATGTTCATAGCTTTATCAGGGTGGGTAGTATGTATGTTTAACTTGGACATTTTTATTTTGAGAGATCAGAGATTCTTCCAAACACCCCTATGATTTTTCGGTAGAAATGCAAGCTTTGAGATAAAGGAATGTTTCTCATGCTGTACACTTGTCACTTTTTTTCTCTTTGCCTTTGGAAAGTTTCACGTTAATAGCATGAGAACTTAAAAAATACAGTTGATGTTGAAAGAGCTTAACTAAATATTTTAAACTGGTGGTATTGGAAAGAGATTCAGTAGAAATCCAATTAAACTTTTGAAAGCTCTGTCCCACTGAAAGACCGTGAAGGAAGTGAGTTTGGTTTCCCAGAGTACTGGGCATAGTGTTTCTGGCCGAGGAAAAAAGGCTGGAGTCTGCTCTTTGGCCAGGATCAGGGACCAGCTTCCTCTGCAATATTTTACTTGAGCCGTTTTGACACGTGACAAATCTCCAAACTGCCCCAAGTGGGGGTAGTTGTCCTTGGTTTCACAGAAAGGCTGGGCCCCGGGAAGTGCCCTTGCAGACACTGGCAGTATTCTTGGCTGAATAACCTATAGATGCACATAAATTGAGAGCAAATCCCATGAGTTTTAAAAACTTTAATGGCTTCTGTATTTCAACCAATCAGTAAAGTCAACTTTAAACACATTGGTGCAGTTTATTGCCTTGTAGCCAATAAAAACAGTGAACAAAAAGAGTCTAGTGTCCCCTGTTTCTAAAGTAAACTGAAAATTTAGCTCTCCAGCTATTTAATTATTAAATTCAAAAGACTAGAATGATTCTTTTAAAATTGGAACTCTTGAGGAAGTTTTTTTTCCCCCCTTGCCTTAAACATCAGAAATAGCCTTTCCTCATTGAAAGACAGTAAAGCATTTAGCTAACATGCTTGTTTTTGTGGCTTATTTTTACAAGGAACAAAACCAGATACTTTGTTGAAAAATTATCCTATTTGGTTTACATCTACAAACAGGTTACATGTACTACTGGTGTTAAAATGTTATCACACAGATTTACATGTGGAATGTAAGTGAAAGAAAAATGACTTATCTCTAATCATTTAAAATGTCCTATGTATTAGCATCACTCTAGTTAGAATTTGCTTACAGGAAGCCAGACATAGGCCTGTAATCTCAGTACTTTGGAGGCTGAGGTGGGAAGATTGATGGAATCAAGGCCAGCCTGGGCTACATAATGAGTCCTTCACTCAACAACAACAAAAAAACCAGAAAATATTAGGAGGAAAATTCAGAATTAAGATGTACATTTTATTTTTTTTAATATTTTATTCATTTTCAAGCAGAGAGAGAGAGAGAGAGAGAGAGAGAGAGAGAGAGAGAGAGAGAGAGAGAGAACGCACACCAGGGCCACCACCTTGTGGATCTGGTTTATATGGGTCCTGGGAAATTGAACCCGGGGCCTTAGGCACTGGAAGCAAGTGCCTTAACCGCTGAGCCCTCTCTCCAGCCCACGACGTACATTTTAATTTATTAATTTACATATATAAATTTTTGAGACAGCATCTTGCTGTGTAGCTCAGGCTGGCTTCAGCTCATGCATGATGTTCCTGCCTCAGCTTCCTGAGTGCTAGGATGTCCATGTCTGGCTGAAATGTGCACTTTAAAAATGATAGGAGCCATCAACAGGTGTGCCTTAGGTTAGAGCCAAGAGAGGCACAGGAAGGTGCATGGGGATGCTTGTCATAGACATGCAGGCGAGCTCTCATGGGACGGGAGATAGTCAGGGCCAGTTTCACGGGGTTTATTGTGATCTTTTCTTTGTCCTATGAGATTTTGTTAAGAACTGAAGGGTCACCATCAGGATAGTGAGAAGAATGTTAGCCACAAGCTGTGGAAATGGAGCTGTTGTAGACAATGTCCTTGAGCACTCACATTCATATAGATAATCCTGAATCTTCTGGGAAATGATACTGAACAATCAGACCAGAAGGTGGTCGAGCTTCATTGTTCAAAGCAAGTCTGAGGGTCTTCCTTTTCAGAAGAAAGCCTTGTTTTATTATTTAGTTTTTCTGGCCCAGGCTGTCTTTGACTTCCCAACCCTCCTGCCTCAGCTGGACTAGAATAATCTATTGTTAAAGGAAGTCAAGGAAGTTTTCATGCATAGAACCATTAAGCAGTCACAAGAAATTATAACAAAGTAAATCATAAATGTAGGGGTTACTAGTCAGTGCTCAGTGAAAGACTTCAGTTTGCGAGTAACCTAGGAGAGCACATGATCAGAAGTAAAAACAGTGAATTAGGAGTGCCTTGTAACTCTCAGTAGTTCTGAAAGATCAGCAGCTAGGACCCTTGGGAGGAGGACCTTAGGATGCATGCGCATTGAGGGCTGAGAAGAGGAAGATTGGATCACCACGCACGGAGGCCCCACGAGGCCCTCGCCTGTGACTGTGCCTGGGGAACGCACTGGGCAGGCTGTCTGTGGGTACATGTTGATGGCCTTTGTGGAGACCCCGACAAGAGCGTGGAGCAGCAGGCCATAGGGTCACTCCCTCAGCACTGGAGAAGTAGCTGTTTCATAGATCAGTGTGGGTTTATCAGTATTGGAGTTGGTGGTCGGCGGAAGGAATGGATGGCGTGATGCCCAGGGCACCAGGCGCTTTTGGATCACAGAGCCCTGGGGGTCCGAGCCTCCCCTTCCCCCCCTCGGGCAGCCATGGGGTGGTGCCGGGGACCGTGTGCACGTGGGGGGGTGACCTGTGTGTCGGAGGGTGTCCAGGTGGCTCACCTCCTCTCTCTCCCCGCAGGTGAGAAGCCCTACAAGTGCACCTGGGAGGGCTGCGACTGGAGGTTCGCGCGCTCCGACGAGCTCACCCGCCACTACCGCAAGCACACGGGCGCCAAGCCCTTCCAGTGCGGGGTGTGCAACCGCAGCTTCTCGCGCTCCGACCACCTGGCCCTGCACATGAAGCGCCACCAGAACTGAGCCTGCGCGCACGCACGCACGCACGCGCACACCCCAGAACTGGAAATGTATATTGTGTATATCTGAGACCACAGGGAACACGTGGTGTTAATGCCAAAGTGTTGGTCATTTTCAGAACCTGGAAGCTTGCTGTCTGTCGTGCACTGGCTTTCCTGGAGCGGGCGGACGGACAGACAGCCACATCTCAGTGGGACGGGAGGGGCCAGTGTCTAGGAACCCCTCCAGTTGGCAGGTACCCCAGGGGATGGATTGTCAAGATTTTACTTGACCTGGACTAGTTTTTCTCAATATAGATAATTCCTTAGCGGTACTCAGTGTACCTGGCAATTCAGATAGCCATTGAACAAATGTGTTTTTGTTTTTATATATATATATACACATATATATATATGAGTTGCCTATATTTGCTACTCAAAATTTTGTAAATAAGCAAATCAGCTTTATAGGTTTATTACAAGTTTTTAAAGATTCTTTTGGGAGAAATCATACTTCTTTTGAAAACTGAATACATTTACAGTTAGAATTTGTGGTAAGATACCTCTCAAAACCTTACCAAATTCATTTCTTTGTGGGGGGGGAGAAATAATCATTCAAATGAACTTTAAAAAGGAAATTTCGTGCACTGATTGAAATAGGTTATTTTAAATATGAAAGATGTTTTATATGAATTTAAACTGAAGAGCTTAAAGATAGTTACAATATACAAAAGTTAAACCTCTTATAATAAGCTAAACAGTATCATTTTTTAAAAAGAAGGACCTGTGTAGCTTTCACATACGTCCATGTTGAACCTGGATACAGTTTCCACGTATGGAAACGTCGAACTTAGGATGCGGTTTTCATTGAGACGTTTGCTCGTGCAGTACTGTTGTTGGTTAAATGACAATTTATGTGGATTTTGCATGTAATATACAGTGAGACACAGTAATTTCATCTAAATTACAGTGCAGTGTAGTTAATCTATTGTTAATCCTGACTCAGTGTCTGCCTTTAATATCCTTGATATGTTGAAAACGTAAGGAAGCAAGTGCTACATATATGCAAATATCAAACAGTAATGTGATACTGATGCTGTTAACCAAAGGGCAGAATCATAAACAAAATGCCAAAAGCGGTCTTAATTGAAATGAAAACTTAATTTTGTTTTTAAAATATTGTTTATCATTATTTATTTTGTGGTACTATAGTAAGTTTTTTTAGAAAACAATTTTCATAACTTGATAAATTATAGTTTTGTTTGTTAGAAAAGTTGCTCTTAAAACATGTAAATAGATGACAAGTGGTGTAAATAATTTTGTAAGAGGCTTCAAGATGTTTATACGTGGAAACATACCTACATAAAAAGCATAAATCGGTTGCTGTTTTGCTTCTTTTCCCTTCTTATTTTTGTATTGTGGTCATTTCCTATGCAAATACTGGAGCAAACAGCTGTATAGTTGTAGAATTTTTTTGAGAGAATGAGATGTTTATATATTAACGACAATTTTTTTTGGAAAATAAAAAGTGCCTAAAAGATTCATGTTGTGATTTTCTTCTGTACCTGCCCTGGACAGAATCATGAGCAAATTCCATTCCTAAAACAAGTCACTGAAAACCATTCCTAGGACAGATGGAGAAAAAGCACTGACTGGTATGGTTGTATGTGTTTGTATTCCCAGTACTCAGGTCAGGAGGCTGAAGTCAGGACCGGTGTGAACAACAGGGAGATCCTGTCTCCAAAGAAACCCCATTGAAACAATACCTACCTACCTTTAAGAATACAGAACAATTTATTTACAAATCAAATTAGGACTGGGTGTGTAGCTCATTTGATAGAACGCTTGATGTCTGAATTTTGCAGTGTGAATCTGTAATCCCAGCATGTATGAGGAACAGGTTCAAGGTTATTCTTGTCTACACCATGAGTTCAAGGCCAGCCTAGACTACATGTGATTGTCAACATATAATCAGAAGTATAAAGGGAGGCATAATTCATGAATACATATCTTCCTGACCACCACACCCTTTCAACATTGCTTGTGCCTGTTTGGAGAATTTATTGCTAGAGGCAAATGTCCCCCCCCCCCAAGGTAGGGTCTCGCTCTAGTCCAGGCTGACCTGGAATTCACTGTAGTCTCAGGGTGGCCTTGAACTCACAGCAATCCTCCTACCTCTGCCTCCTGAGTGCTGGGATTAAAGGTGTGCGCCACCACGCCCGGTTGGCAAATGGGTTTTTAAAGTTGTCACTTTTGTTTGTTGGATTCCCAGTGCTGAGGGTATGTGCAAACCCAGTTTGATTTTTCCCCAGTAGCAACACCTATGTCTTGGCTTTTAATATTCCCAATGAGAGCACCTGAGACTTCTTAAGAGAATGGCTGATTCTAGGCCTGGGGTGGGAAGCAGCCAGAGAATCCTGGATCATCTTAGAATATCTAAGTGAGGAAGTAAAAGAAAACCCTACTTGGATTGTGTCATCACAAAAATAAGATTGGAATATAACCTGAGATGTAAAAATGCCTGTGCCCATACTGATATAAGTAGATGGAAAGAGAGGTTGACAAGAGTAATTCCAAATGATTTTTGAAGTGACTCCAGCGCTCGCTCCTTAAGTGCAGTCTGCAGTGACTTCCTCCACACAGGCTGGGAGAAGAGGCCCGGAGGATGAGGACAGTGGAGAACTCCATCAGCACTGCCCCTCAGATGACCAAGGTCCACATCAACAGCGATAAGTCATTCTGATAATATGTACCCTTGATATGAGGTAATGAAAAGGGAACTTGGACTCTGTGGTCTTCTCAGAACATGTAACCTCAGTGTAATCAGGAGAAACAGCAGACAAATTGCACCTGAGGAGTCCTATGACACCAGTCCTCAACACCCTCAAGGTCAGGAAAAGCAACCCTCTGAAGTTCTTAGACTCAAGGGAAATGTATGGGGACATAACTAAAGTTAATTTAGGAGTAAACAACAGGAACCTTCCCACTAGACACATGCAGAATAAAAAAAGACCTTATGATTAAATAAGGGGCTGGCAAATCTCTAGAAGATTCATGGTACATGATAGAATAAAATATCTGAGTTCTTTAAGAAATGAACAACTTCCTTTATTAACCAAAAAGTTGATTCCTTTATCCTCCAGCCAAGAGGCTGGAAGAGTCTTGAATGGACCAGCCCAAGGGAAAGAGAAATCTATTCAAAATTGCAGCCAGGTCCCTCACAAAAAGAAAACCCCACACAGCAGGGCATTGTGGTAGGCACATGTCTCAGCACTGAGGAGGCTGAGGCAGGAGGATTGAGAGATCCAGACTTGCCTAGGTATGTTTCAAAATAAGGAAGAAAGGAAGGAAGGAAAAGAAAAGCTGAGGATATACAAATCAAGTATAGAAATTAGTTAATGTGTCAATATTGACTCATTCTTGTGACGCAATAGAGATTAAATTAAAAAAAAAAAAGGAAAAAAAAAAAGGAGGCCACAGGCTTCTTGAAGCAAAGACGCGAGTCAGGGGTCTGTCCATATTCAGTTGTCATTGACAGTCACATGATTAGTCACTGCTTTGTGACCATAAACCTTCACTCTTACTTGGGTTTCTAACACTTGCATTGAGCTTCCTAACACCATTTGACCTGAGGTGGCAAAACAGAAGTTACCAGTTCTTTATGTCACAGAACTACTTCTTTCTCCCCCTCGTAGGCTGCCCTTGAGCTCCTGACCACCCTGTCTCAGAGATCACAGGCCCTGGGACCACGGGGCCCTTTCCCCCCTGTTGCCAGCTTCTGTTTCAATCTGACCCTCAGCCAGCACTTGCCACTGAAATCTCTGGCATTTGGAGGCATAGGAATGGCACCTTAGCATTTGGCATCGTGTTTATGTCTTATCAGAGCGCTTTGGTAATGCTACTCTCATTGGTTAATGAAGGACATGTTTTTAAAAATTATATTCCAGCGCTATGTAAATTGGCTTAAGGTACAACAGCCATTGAATAAATCTAACGTCGGCCAAATTTCCTCTTTGTGTTGTGATGTTGATACAGCCATAGTGTTGGATTTTTGATAAGGTGTGGGAATGCGAAACTAGGATTATAATGCCTGTGTATTTTTAATTATTGGTAGTCCTTAAGGGAAATCAATTTGCAAAAGACAACTTTGACTAACAGACTTTTTCTCTGATCATTGATTGCTGATCATTGTTAGGTCCACTAAATGATTATCTGGGCTCAAGCCTATTCTGACCGTTTCTTTGTAAACAAGCCACAGCAATTAGACACAACTTGAGCAATCCGCCAGGTTCCAGTTGGCCAGCATGCAATTATGCGACGAAGGCAAATACACGCAGCTCTGAGATTTAACTGTCTGCAGTTCAGCTTTCCTCCCCTCGTGCCAACTTCTCTTGCTTGGTTTCAGTTGGTCACTTTGTTCTTACATTTCAGTTGACATGAAGCACATCACTCCATGGCATCCGATTAGAGACTCCTTCCACAGATAAGTCGGGCCTGGCTGGCCTGTATACAAATGATTTATAAACTTCTTCCAGATGCCTTTTCCTATCTCTAGCTAAACCCACCAAACATTTTGGGATTAACTCAGGGGTAGTAGTTTAACAAAAGGGGCTTTTATTCTCCATAACCAAGTCTAATCTGTACTTTGAAGTTAACCAGATTCCATCCTTAGTACAAAAACCGTTCAGTGGGAGACATTCTTCCACCTTGTCAATTACTCAAAGTTACAGGTGGCAAAACCTGGAAATTATTTAATAAGTGTTATAACTACTAAGAAAGACCAAGGTCCATATGTGGAGGTGCCTTCCTGTAATCTTACGCAGAAGGCAGAAGCAGGAAGGTTGCTGAAAGTTCTAGGCCGGTCAGGGCTTCCTAGTGAGAACCTCTCTCAATAAAAACTGGGAAAGGGCTGGGATAGAAGTTGCTGGAATGCTTGCTTGCTGTGATGGCTACTCTCTGGTGTTCATTTTACAGGATTTAGAATCACCATAGAAACAAATCTCTGGTCATGTCTGTGAGGGATTGTCTAGATTAGATGAGCCAAGGCAGGAGGGCCCACCTAACCATGGCTGGCACCGCCCCATGGGCTGGGGGTCCTGGACTGGATAAAAGGAGGATGCTAGCTGAGCGCCAGAATCCATTGCTCTCTGCTCATCACTGTGGACTAAGTGTGATGATATGGTGCTGGTTTTCTGCTCCCACCATGATGGATTTATCCAGCAGAACTGTAAGCCAAAATAAACCCTTTCTTCCCACGAGATTTCATGGGCAAGTATTTTGCCCAGCAATGAGAAAGTGACCATGTTAGTCTAGCATGTGCAAGGCCCTGTGAACTCGATCCTCAGTACTTAAAAAAAAAAGTCCCATAAGAGCTAAGTGCCATTGGAGTACTTTATTACATGAAAAGAGAATTGTCTTTTTTTTTGTTCTTGTTTTTTCCCAAAAAGTCCACATAATTTTTTTTGCCTCTCCTCCCTGCTTTCTTTTTTTAAAAATATATATATATATTTATTTATTGTCCATAATGAATTACATTATTTAGTGGGCAAATAATGAGTTGTTATCCCCAATTCCCCAAAGCACCCCCTCCCCATCCCCAATCAGCTGGATATCCTCCTCCGTGGGTCGTCTGGATCAGTCCTTGTGGCAGAGGACCATGGATAGCCTAGTGCTCTGCCTGGTTCTCCTGGCCCAAGTGTGTTGTTACTGAGGGTTGCCATGCCTCTGAAATTCTCCCCCACCACGGCTCTCACAATCTTTCCGCCCCCTCTTCTGCTCAGTTCCCTGAGTCCTGGTGGGTGAGTATTAAGGCTGCTTTAATGTTGTGAGTTTAGGGGTCTTTGTGTCGAAAATTGTTGATTTCTGTCACCCTGGCTTAGCCTGTGTTGATTGAATGGCTGTGGCTGTGGGTCCCTTGTTCATCCCATCATTCTTTGCGGGGTTCCATATGGATCCTTCACGATATGACTGTGGTGGCTCATCTCTTGCTAGGATCTCAGCTATCTGCCTATGGTCGGATGGTAGGATTAGATGGGCCACAGCTCTCGCTTTATCCTGAAAAATACAAACACAATCTCCATCAGAGAGTGAGATCAGTATGGTTAATAAATATACACAATTCTGGATTACCTAGATTCTATTTTTAGTAGCTTTCCCGTCAATCACTCCCATATTGCATCTTTTCTTGTGAACCCAAGAGTATGGGATCCGGTGCCTATCACCCTGAATCCCCAGTTCCAAGGTCCACATAATTTTTATCAATCTCAGTGATGTTCAAACAGCCCATGGTCCAAGGCCTATCAACTAAGCCATAATACCAACACCAAACAAAAAATAAACACACAATGACACAGAACATTCACACTGTAAAAGGTGGCATTGGGCATAGATAGCAAAGAGATTGAACCAATACAAGATTTCAACAAACAGGGCAAACATTAAACTCTAACTCCAAGCTGACCTGAAGTTCACTGTGTAGTCTCAGTGTGGCCTCAAACTCATGGCAATGCTCCTACCTCTGCCTCCCTAGTGCTGGGATTAAAGGTGTGCACCACCACACCCAGCCCAAGTCTGATAATTCTTTTATTTTTAGCTTTTCATTAATAGCTTACATAATTATAGACATTCAACCAAGAATCATCATTTTTTGTACACCAGCAGTCTTCATTTTATGTATCCCTCTCAGTGTGTAAGCATTCAGAGTGCAGAAATGGTAATATTCTTAAATGTGAAATATGGTATTTGGCAACTAAAGACATGTATGTCACATGATTGTACTCTAGTCAAATGAACTTGGTGTACTGCTCCATTTTTGTCTTCTTACAGAGAAATTGTGTCTCTCTGTGTGTGTATACCTTTGTTGAATAGGAAACTAAGAAGGCATAAGGCTTCTTCATCAAGGTGACAGACTGCACATATCTAATAACTGTGGCCACCTAAAACCTGATTAAGATGGACTTTTTCTTTATCCAAGACACGTACTGCTGAGGAAAACAGGGCAGGAGAAACATTAGCAAACTTGTGGGCACTGGAAAAACCTAGCTTTAATGGACACAATCTAAGCCAAACTGAAAACATCTAACTTCTACTAGTGGAGAAAGCCAGGGACCACAGTAATTCTAAATCCTCAAATCTCTAAAGATCTCAGAAATGAGTGATGTCGGGATCTTCCAGGCAGACTTGGAGGGGCATGCCTATGGTCCTGGCACCCAGGAGGCTGAAGCAGGAGGATTGCAAAAATTCAAGGCCAGCATGGGCTCCATAGTTGCAGTCGAGTTTAGGGCTACAGAGTGAGTCCATATCTCAAAAGAAATGCAATAAGCAGAAAAGAAATGAAAGTCAGAGATATTGAGAAAGAGGGATCTAAAAAGATTGTTTCCTCCCTTACATGAACACCAGGTCAGGAAGCGACATGACACACTGAACCTGCCAGGCCCTTGATCTCAGACCCCCAGCTTTCACCAGTCAACGGCTTCTCTGATGAAGCCACCCATCTTCATGCTGCTGTCTACCAGCATCCAGTCAGCAGTGAGGGCAGTGGTCAAGTCCTCGTCTCTGTCCCAGGAGCCTGGAAGCTCCCCTGGAGCCCAGACATGGCTCCTCTTCCTGTGAGAAGCCCTAGTCCTCCTCATTCTCCAAGCATGAATGTAGTGTTTTCTGCGAGTGAATTCCCTGGAGTGTTCTTCCCATGAGACGCAGGCAGACAAAAGACCTGGTGGTTAAATAAAGGCTGATAAATCTATAAAGGTTCACAGTACTTGATAGAATAATCAAGTCACAAGTTTCTCAATAAGTAAACAAGTTTAACTCCCCACCCATCCTCAAAAAGTTCTTCAAAGTTTGAAGCTACTGATTCTTTTGTCTTCCAGGTAAGAGGCAGGAAGTGTCTTTCAAGCCTAACCTAAGGGAAAGATCTAAATGTATCAAAAATTCCAGCCAATTCCCTCCCAGAAAAACCCCAGACTGCTGAGTATGGTGATGCTTAACTGTAATCCAGCACTGATGAAGCTGAGGCAGGAGGATCTGAAATTCTAGGCCAGCCTGGGCTATACATTGAGACTGTATATCAAAAACAAAAACAAACCCCAGACAACTAGAAGAGACATACCTTCAGAGTTTCCAATCAACCTTTTTTGTTTAATTTTAATTTTATTTCTTTTTTGGAGACAGTGTCTCGTGTAGCACAGGCTGGCTTGAACTTGTTTCATAGCTGAGGATGGTCTTCGTGCCTCCACCTGCTAAGTACTAGGATTCCAGGCATGTTGATCTTGCTTGGCTCAATCAACTTTTTGTTTCTTCACTATTACATACTAACAGACGTCTGAGGAAGTCATCTAAAATAAAAGAGTAATAAAGAAGAAAAGACTAACAGAGAAAAAAGACTATAAAATATGTAAAATATTATGAAGAAAAAGCCATTATTAATTGCCTCAAAGATTTGAGAATGTATGACTATGAAACCAACAGGATATTCAAGAACTTGTAGAAGACAAAAAATTAAAGCAAAAATATTATAGTCTAAGTAAAACAATGAAAAATACAGTCACAAATTTTAGAAAGCTCTTTAGAACAAAGGTCATAAATTTGAAGACTGAGAGATTCTCTCAGGGCTCTATGTCTATAAAATAGATGCACATCAGTGTGAAATTCCAACCCCCAACTAAGAAGTTTCTACACTTTCCAGAGAGAAAAACAGTCTCATAAAAGGAGTTGAATAGCTCCTGGGCTTTTCATCTGGGACACTGGAATTTAGAAGATCATGGAAAAATGCCTTTAATTATTCTGGAAAAAAAAACATTCTGATTTTTAATTTAGAGTTTTATATCCAATCACATTATCGATCAAATGTTAAAAAGGGAGTTTTTTTTTTTTTTTTTCCTTTTTGGACTTGCAAGATCTCAAAGAATGTATTGGGCATCCATACCCCTGTAATCCTAGCGCTTGGGAGGTGGAGGCAGGAGGCCAGGAGTTGAAGGTCTTTCTTGGATTTGTATGGAGTTCCAGGCCAACCTGAGCTACATGAGACCCTGTCTCAAAAAGAAGAAAATAAGTAAATACAATAAAATAAAAATTTAGGGCTGGAGAGATGGCTCAGTGATTCAAGGCACTTGCTTGTGAAACCCTGACAGCCCTGATTTGACTCCCCAGTACCCATGTTAAACCGGATACACAAAGTGGCCCATACATCTGGAGTTGATCTGCAGTGGCAAGTGGCCTTGGAAGGCTCTCTCTCTCTCTCTCTCTCTCTCTCTCTCTCTCTCTCGGTAAATAATAAATGAAAATAATTGGCACACTGACTGTAGCCTGAAGTCCAACCCAAGGCTACACTTTGTCCTTTCTATAGTTTTTTCTTTTTCCTGAGGTAAGGTAGGCCCATTAGCCCAAGCTGATTTTCTGCGTGACTGAAGGGATATGGAGCTTTGCTTTAAAGAAAAAAAAAAATTTATTTGAGAGAGAGGGAGAGAGACAGTGAGAGTGAGTTTGGGCATGCCAGGGCCTCCTGCCACTGCAAATGAATTCCAGACACACAGGCCACTTCGTGCATCTTACTTGAGTCCTAGCGAATTGAAGCGGGCCATCAGACTGCAGGCATGCACCCTTTAACGCTGAGCAATGTCTCAGTCCCCGAAGCTTTGCTTTTTAGACAAAAAATATTCTCTGAGGGCTGGAGAGATGGCTCAGAGGATAAGGCATTTGCCTGCAAAGCAGAAGGACCTGAGTTCGAGTCCCCAGTACCCAGCTAAAGCCAGATGCACAAGGCGGAGCTTGTGTCTGGAGCTCATTTGCAGTGACTGGAGGCCCCGGTGTGCCCATTCTCTGTCGGTCTCTTTTTCTCTCTCAAATAAAAAATAAATATATTTTCAAATCTATTTGAAACTAAAACAGTGGCTCATGCCTCTAATTCTAGCACTCAGAAGGCAGACACAGGAGGACCTCTGCAAGTTCAAGGTCAGCTAGGGTTCCACAGTAAGACCTTGTTTCAAAAACCCCAAGACAAAGGAATAAACAATACTATGAACTGGGCGTGGTGCCACACCTGTAACCCCACACTTGGAAGGCTGAGGCAAGAGGATCAAGAACTGAGGCCAGCCTGTGCTCCCCAAAAATACACACACAGGGCTGGGGATGTAGCTAGGTCAGTATAGTGCTTGCTTAGCACTCACAAAGCCCTGGGTTTGACCTTCAGCACCATATGAACTTGGCATATGGTCCACACTCAGGAGGTAGAGGCAGGAGAATTAGAAGGTTAATTCAAGGTCAGCCTGGGCTCCATAGAGAGACCCTGTCCTTCTCCCATATCTCCAGAAAGTAGAGATGTAAGAGACCAGGTATCTGAGCAGAGTTGGAGATGAAGTGCCTTTCTTTTTTTTTAATTTTATTTATTCATTTTCAGGCAGAGAGAGAGAGAGAGAGAGAGAGAGAGAGAGAGAGAGAGAGAGAGAGAGAGAGAATACACCAGGGCCACCACCTTGTGGGTCTGGCTTATGTGGGTCCTGGGGAATTGAACCCGCGACCTTAGGCACAGGAGGCAAGTGCCTTAACCGCTGAGCCATCTCTCCAGCCCGAAGTGCCTTTCTTGACCTCTTCTACAGGGCTTGAAAGAGGTGGTGGAGAAGCAAAGATCCCACAGCTTCGCAGCACCCAACCACATG
>PVHP010029104.1:0-22621 GCA_004024765.1 Zapus hudsonius
GAGAGAGAGAGAGAGAGAGAGAGAGAGAGAGAGAGAGAGAGAGAGAGAGAGAGAAATGGGGGGAGAGGATGGGCAGGCCAGGGTTTCTAGCCAGGAACTCCAGACACATTAGCCACTTTGTGCATCTGGCTTCAAGTGAGTACTGGGGAATCAAAATCCAGTCCTTCTGCTTTGCAGGCAAACACCTTAACCACTGAGTCATCTCTCCAGCCCTTATTTGTGATCATTAGTAGGAGTTTGTCCTTTAATTATTTTGATGGTAATGAACCTCAAGTCATTATATATACTAAGTTCATACTCTACCCCTGAACACACAGGCATAACTTTGTTAATTTTATCAGTATTTTCAACAATTCAATATTTATTTGTTGGTTTGTATCATTGACTTTTATTCTTTGTGACTTCTCTTATTCTACATACTTAATGTATTATATGCCTATTACCAAACCATCATGCATTCTCAGAAAAATTTCCAATTGGTAATGACGTGTTTGTCTTTAAGTCCATTATTATTGAAAACAGTGCTCTAAAAGAATGTAAATATTAGCTTTAAAATCCTCCCCCAAACTTCTCTGTATTTTTTAATCTTTATTGTCCAAAGTTAGATTCATTGAATGAGCAAATATTGTGTTGATATTCCCATTTCCCTCCTCCCTGTCCCCAATCCACTGGGTATCCTCCCCAGTGGGCACACTAGATCAATCCATGTTTTAGGGGGCTATGGATAGCACAGGAGGCAGCCAGGTGCCCCTCCTTTATGTGTTGTAGCTGAGGGGGGCAATGTCTGTGGGTAATTTCTCTCACCATGGTTCTTACAATCTCTCCGGCCCCTCTTCTGCTCAGTTCCCTGAGAAATGCCACACGTGTGCATGTGTGTGTGTGTGTGTGTGTGTGTGTGTGTGTGTGTGTGTGTGTGTGTGTGTGGTACACCAGGACCTCCATTTGCTGGAAATGACACATATCTGTGCCAATTTTGTAGTCTAACTTATAAGCGTGGCTTGGGAATTGAACTGAAGCTGTTATGCATTGCAAGCAAGTACCTGTAACTAGTGAGCAATCTTCCCAGCCCTATCCTCATCTATGTTAAGAAAAACCTTTGATTTTAGGTTTCTGTAAAATTTTCCATTTCTCTGTTATACATCTTTCAGTAGAAATCATTTTTTTCATATAAAATAAATTCACAGAAGCATACTGATGTACAGTGTTAGAAACTTGCTAGAAAAACTTAAAAATTGTAAATATTACTAACAAATCCACCATATCCCATTGAGTACATTAAAGAGCTTAGATAATAACTTTGAAGATAATATGCTATTAAAAATATTCTACCATAATTTTATTGTTTTTGAAATTACTGATCAATACCACATTTCTTTCATTTTCTCTTTCTGGTTATATTTATTGATAATAATAAATACAATTTGAAAATTTTGCATTAATTTTTACTTTCTTGGAAATCTAAATAAAAATTGGCATTAAAAATAACATTGATTAAAACCTTATTCTCACCTATGCACCTATGCACCATTATAAATTTTTGTGGGTTCAAATGTAATATATATTATGAAATAAAATATTATGTGACATTTGTACACTTAGAGAAATTTCCAGATTGTAACTTTTGTTAAACCTACAGACTGAAATTAGTTTACATAAGTACCACAGATAGAGTTTGTTTTACTCATGCTGCTTATGCTAAAAAGTACTGCAGTATTTCTGAAAGGGTAGAAGTTAAAATCTTTCAAAGTAATTCAGACACATAAAACAGAACTCCAAACACTAAAAGAAAATTTTCAGATAAATGAAGGTCAGTCAACGAAGACTCTAAAGGGGGCGGTAAGAATGGAAGGGACAAGAGATGCAAAGAATGAAGACAAGGCAAAATTCTGATCAAGTCTCACTTTATTGGAGCTCAGGCAGAAGCTTAAAAACCTTCTCAGAGGAGGAAGAACTGTGTGGCTGGGTTGCTAAGTGACCTGACTTCAAGGAGAGGTCAGGTGATTTCTAGGAAAGAGCCTAACCAGCAGGAGAAGGAAAACTAAACTGTGGAATAGAAATTTAGCTCTGATTAGTAAAAAAAAAAAAAAATGGCAGAGACCTTCCAAATGACGTTGACCTGGTTAAGATATATTTAAGTAGCTCCTCACAAATCAGATAGGACATACTGCTTTGATAAATAAGGTAATTTATAAATATGCACATAAATCTGCCTTTAAAATTTCATTTCTACACATGATCTTAGAGAAAACCCAGACCATATAAATCTAAGAAACTCTAGTCAAGAGAAAGCAAACCAATAAAATATGGATGGATATGGAAGATTTGTTGGACCAACAAGCAGAGGAAAACACAATCCCGGTTTCCTCAGCCAGCGAATTATAACAGTGAAAAGAGATGGGGAGCTAAGAGCATAATGAAAGAATAACTCCTATACTCTACCAGGATCAGGAGCCAAGCATATGAAGTACAAACAAAATGATATGTCATAGAAAACTTGCTATTTGGGATACTAGCAATTAATCGGACAAAAGTATTACTTTGGGTAGCAAAGTGAATATTGAAATTGCGTACTTTTTAACGTGAGACACATGCTGTCATGATGATGCTACAATTATGAAGTAAGAAAAATAGGTGAGGGTTCTATGAGAAGAATTAGCATGACTTCCTAGTTGTGAAAACTGGTAATTTATTCAGGGCATTTACTCTCTCATTTTCCTTTGTTATATGTCACATTTTTCTGAAATATCAATGTGAATCAATCAATGGTTTCAGTTGCACAAACAATGCCATGTGCTTCAAATGTGTGGAATGCAGTTGAAATTCTACCATGACATAGATCATAAAACAAACCACAAAGTAATTTCAGAACAAACGCAAATTTAGAATGAATTTTATTTTATGTTATCTGCAGTTAAACTATGTCTTAGGAGCTTCTATTATCATATAGCAAATGTCTTATTGAAGCAGTTTTTAAAATAATTTTGGATAAGATAGGAGCTGATCCAAATAAGTTATTTAAACAATATAGTTTCAATATTATAGATTATAAATTAATTGTATTCACTATGTGAGTTGTTAATAAGATGTATATAATTTTCTTGTCTAATTGCTGTACAAAAGAATGTGACATTCTATGAGTGCAAATTGTTATAATTACAAAAATAGCTGGGTTGGTTGTCTGTTGCTAGGTAACAATATTACCATAAGCTTCATGGCTTCAAACAGTAAATATTAGCCCACAGCTTCTATAGTTTTGTAGTCTGTGCTCTACTTTTCTGTCCACTCATCTGTTATTTGCAGCATTCAGTTACTTCAGACTGGCAGGCTGAGTGCTACTCACACTCCCACGGAGACAGTTAATCTACAGGATAGCTGTCAAGAAGTATCATGAATTCCACTCCAAACTGTACACATCATATGAATCAGGACAATAATGCTTATAACAAAAAACAACAATTCCAAAGTAAACTATTGTAAAAACAGTTATTTTGCTTATTAGACTTAGTAAATCTGTTTCACATTAAATTTATACTTAAAATTATTTCAGATATTCAGATATCACACAAATATTTTAGGGAACATTCTTTAATATATTTGGTTCTCTTTGATTTTATTTGTTGGAAAGAAAGATAGCTATTATACAAATTGTTTTTATTTCCAATGAAGAGCTTACCCACAAGCATAAGGACCTAAGTTCAGAGTCCCCAGGCCCATGTAAAAAAGCCAGATACTATAGGTTCATATGTAATCTCAGTGTATCAAAAGCAAGATGAGGGGCCAGGGCAGTAGAATGATGGGGAAGCTTGTGAGCCAAACCCAGTGATGAAGAATGACAGACCTTGTCACAAACGATGAGAAAGTAAAAAGGACCTCTCACCTCTGCACACGTAGTGTGGCATGCATGCTCCCCACAACCAAAAATTATTTTCACATATGTTTTTATCCATGAGATCTTGGTTTTGTATCAAGAGGGCATTCAGTATTAATCATAGTGTATAGTCATCTGATTTAGTGATGTGCTTTAATGTTCTTATTCACTCTAAGCCAGACATATTTCTTATAATATCCTAAGAAAATAAATATCTTGTATTTAATGTAATAATAATTTCTTACTCATTGGCTATGTCTACACAAGGAAAGAAAATCATATGAAGCGCTATTAAATTCAGCCAAATTTCCTTGGAGAGCCCATGGCCATCTGTTCACATTTCATTTCAGTTTGTTTTATGAGGTGACATATGCCACTTTGTCATGTATTTTCATAAACCCATACGCTACTTTCTTATTATACAAATTTGAAATAAAATGGTCCATCATCAAAAGTCACTCAGTGGCATACATACAACAAAATATGAAACAACTTCTAAATTGCTTGGTGTTCAGACCCAATTAAGAAATATTTTCTAGTTAGTCTTAGAAAAACAGTGATAGAAATTAGATATTCATATAATCATTTAGAGAAGTGGGGAAAACTCTAAAATAAGCTTCCAGAAAATATTCCTAAGGACATGAAAACAATTTTGTGTCTGCCATATTTGAGGAAGTTTCCAAAACTGACGAATGGGAGGCTTCTTGATACAAAGGAAGTCACAGCTACAGCTTCCTGCTCCAGAACACCAAGGTTCATTTGGAAACTATATGCAGTGTAACCAATTACACTATGAGTGTCTGCATCGAATCTCTCATAGATGTATAGACTCACTAGACTGTCAAAATCTGAAAATTATATTTGGAGTTTGTCTTATTGGCAACTTCTTTACCTGTGATTATTCATGTAAAACTACCTTGTGATATGTCTTACTAAATCATGTTAGCATGCCTAGACCTCCATTATAACCCATGTCCATTACTATGCATTATGTGGGTTGAAAAAGTAACTATAAATTCTAGTCTATGGATATGAATAAAGCATGAAAAACCCCAAAGCAACTTGCTCTGAAGGCAGTACTCCTTATCATAAAATAAATTCTTCTTTAGGGGAAAGGATCAGTGCGTATGAAAACCCTACTATACTGTTGACTTGTTTTCAAAGAGGATTTTAGAGCATCAATCAGGTCTGCCTGAGCAAACTAATGTGAAAAGTAAAGACTGCAATGACAAAAGCAGGGCAAATAATGGTCTCTAATGCAGCCTTAAAAAGCAGGCAACAGACTGGTAGTTTCATGCATATCTTTACTGAATACAAAAGTTATAATCAAGTCTTCTAAAAACAGGTATAACTTTCCAAAATTGTCTATACTTGAGCTCTCCTAAAGTTGAACTATTGCTCTTGAGGACCCATTTTTGCCAATTGAAATAACACTAAATTTGGGGGCTGGGAAGGTGGTTCAGCTGTTAAAGGCATTTGCTTAAAAAGCCTGCCAGCCCTGGGTTCAATTCCCCAGTACCAGATACACAAAGTAGCATGTGCATCTGAAGTTCATTTACTATGCAAGAATCCTTTGTGCACCCATTCACTTTATCATCTATCTATCTATCTATCTATCTATCTATCTATCTATCTATCTATTATCTATCTATCTATCATCATCATCTATTATCTATCTATATCTATATCTAGCTAGCTAGCATGTATATCTATCCATCTATGTTTCTATCATCTATTTCATTCTCATTGTGCTAATAAATAAATGATGTACATATCTTGAAAAAAACAAAGTTTATAAAAGAATATTAAATTTTGTAACTTGAAGTATACTTAGCAGTTTGAGGTTTAAACTAGGTGGTAGCATGAGGTACTCCATTAGAAGTGTCTCTAGGAAATTAAAGTCACATGCATTTTTTCCTGCAGCCTCTGTGGCCACTGTTCCAGTGTGCAGGTACCAACACAGCCGGAAATGAAGAGCAAATGCCAGCCTTTGTCCAGCCTGAAATGGCAGCTGATACTTAGCTTCACCTGACGTCAGGAAGGATACCAAATCTTTCCTTTTTACAGAAGAGCAAAGCATTTATTTATGTGAAATCTTATTTTCAAATGGTAACTTAACAATTTTGACATTATAAGCATTTACCATGAAAGGTGTGGTGAAGAACAGTAAAGGAGGTGGATCAATGGGAACAAAGTAGGATGACATACATGTACAAACAATGCCACAATAAAGCCCATTACTCTTATGCTAATTTACAAATTAATACAAAATAGATAAAACTGTCCTGGAGTTCTCTGTTAGTTTCTAAGATGCTACTTCACAATATCTCATACAGTATTGGAGTTCTAGATATTTCCATATTATTTCTAAAGCTAAAAAAGTATTACAGTATTTTTTTTCTTTGAACATAGGAAAGATTAGCCTGTTTGTAGTAACTAATAATGTTATTCTTCTTACAAGGTATGATACATGATAATCATCTATCTCAGTTCTTTGCTGGTTAAGATTATAGCTATTTAATAGCAGCAACTATAGATTTTATATTTTTATTTGTTATTATTGAGTTAAATAATAAATAAAAACTAAATAATATTCATTATTATTGAGTTGTTGGAACATACTGATAGTCTGGAAATAGCATTACAGTGATTCCATTAGTTAAGAAATGGCAGGCTATGTTTAATAGGAAAGTCATAAAGTGGTGGCCATAGCTAGGAAAGGGTCACATATTTTACTCAAAAGACAGTTTAGACTTCAGTATCATCAGAAACTTTGGAGGGAGGGTTCCAGCATTATGCCCCAATAAATCTGTTTGCTACTGTGAAAAAAATATCACAAAGGGCTTGAGGAGATGGCTCAGTGGTTAAATGTGCTTGCTTGCAAAGCCTGATGCCCCAGGTTTGATTTACCCAATACCTATATAAAGTCACATGCACAAACAGGCATATGCATGTGGAGTTCTTTTGTAGATGCAAGTGGCCTGGCATGCCCAAACTCTCCCTATCACTTACTCTCTCTCTTAAATAAATGCATAAATAAATAAACATTTTTAAATATAATAAAAAAATAAAAATACATTGTCTCAATAGTATGATAGAAGTGCAAGATCAAGACTGATTCTTTCTAGACCTCATGAAAAAGAATCAATTCCTCTCTTCTCATTTCTTGAGGGTTTCTGGCAGCCTTTGGCATTCCATTAATAGGTCTCTCTCTCTCTTTGTCTCTCTTCTCTCTTTGTATATACAACCTAAGTACTCCTACATATAATGAACACCAGTCATTGGATTAGGTGTGCAGCCTCAACTAGCTTCAAATGTAGAGTTTTCAAACGAAGTTACATTCTGATGTGCTTACAGGTAAAACTGATATGAATTTCAAGGGGACACAACTACCTCTGAGCACTTAAAATCTTCATAAGTTTTTATCTCAACATTGCTTCATGATTAGACATCTGATTCCTTACTTGATATAGGAAGAGGAAAACTCAAAGTTTTTTTTTATTAATTAGGAAAATGATAAACCAAAGGCTCAAAGAAGTACAGAAATCATGTTTGATCTATTAAAGAAATTTAATGGTTTTAACTTACCTAGTATATTTTAACATATTCTGAGAAGGTAAAAATTTGTTTTGCAGCATGCATAGTGATGAAATAAAGAACCTGAAATAATTTTGGAGAACTCTACCTTAGTGTCTTCCATGGGATTATAAATTTGTATTGTCGACTTAAAAAGACTCAACATTAGGTAAAGGAAAACTAAATACATGAGAGGAAAACCTGAATCACTATTATCTCTAGGCAACATGATAGTAAAGAAATGAAATACCAATTCTCTTCTTATACAGTCATAGTTGTTCAAGATCAAATAACAAATAACTTTCATGTAATTTCAGGAAAGGGTAAATAAAAGATGAAATGGGACTTTCTGGAGAGTTAAGCGAGATTTGTAAGTATTCATTCTGGACCATCAATAGGAATCCAGGTTAGAGAAACAGCTCTGTTTTAAGTCATTGAAATGATTCATGTGAAATTCCATAGTATAGGATGGGAAGAAAAGGAAGAAGCAAATAACCACATTAGAACACCCTAAGTAAAATCTCAGAAGACTTCAGTCTACATGACTAGCCAGAAGAGACAATCCTGTGATAGCCTAAAAGTCTTCCAATGTTGCTTAGCATTCCAATATTTCCAAGTGTCAGAAAAGTCATCAAAAGAAAATAGTCTCTGCTAGAGATGGCTCAGCAGTTAAAGGCACTTAAAGGCAAAGCCTGATGGCCTGGGGTAGATTCCTCAGTACCCATGTAAAGCCGGGTGCACAAAGTGCTGCATGAATCTGGGATTTGTTTGCAGTGGCAAGAAGCCCTAGTGCACCCATTGTATCTCTCTCACTCTTTCTCTCCTTGCAAATATTTAAGTAAAATATTTTTTAAAAGAAAATATTCTTCCATAAATTAACATTTAGATAACTCTACTAACAAAATAAGAAAGTGGGAATAATTTTTTATTTTACTCCATTTGGTTAAAATGTTTTAAAATGTTCCATGATTTGGAAACTTATTCTAGCAAACAACACTCAGAGGCTTCATGATAGCTTAATTTATTCTAGCATACTACATGTGGAGGGTTCCATGTTTTCTTAGTTTATTCCAGCATACTACATGCAAAGACTTTCAGGCTGTGTGTGCTATTTCAATATAGTTATTAAAAATCAGGTATAAAATTATGATTCCATCTGTTTGTAATATTTCTCATACCAGTGACTGATCAAATGAGCAAAGCTATATAATTTTTGACATTGCATACCATTTTATTTATTATGGAAACATTTTTAATAATAGAAGTATTTGTATATTTACATGTTGGAAATGCTCATTTTGAAGATTTTTCCTATAGGTTCAATATAATCAATCTGACAACAAAAAATAGCTACCTAAGGCTACTTGAATCTATTATAATGGAGACAGGAAGGATTATTTTCCTTCACAGTACCTTGCATATGCTACTGGTTTTGTAATAAGATTTTGTTTAAGAAATGTTATCTTGTCTTCTATTTAAACAAGAATGAATAAAACATAATAAGTCAAATGAATTCTATTTTCATTATATTTACATTGACTCTTACTAAACATTTACTCTGCAGTTTTGCTTTAAAGGTTGTCTTTCTTTGCAATTGTATCTTAGGTTGTTTGAACAACCATATTTAAAGAAAGATTCATTCACTCATTCCCTGAACAGATGTCTATTTTATTTGTATTATATATTAAACACAAATTTTATATAGACAAGATTTTCAAAGAGGTGAATGCTATACATTATTTACTTCAGTTTTTAAATATGATTTTAACTAAAATGACTATTATTGCTAAACACGTGATGGGACACCAATGATTATTTACGGAATTCGGGATAACAACGCATGGTTTGCCCACTAAATAATGTAACTCATTATGGACAATAAATATATATTTAAAAAAATGACAAACAACTATAATAATTTGCTCTCAGTGGAAGAGTAAGGTCCTGGGAATGAACATAGAAGTAGAAGATGAGTTTACATGATTAGAAAATATTTTTTTATTTCAAGTGATAGACAGTCACAGAAAGAGTTAGCTGGAAATGACAGAGTACTCACATTTGTATCATAAGTGCTTTATCTACTGAGCCATTTCTCCAACTCAAAAATGACATTCTTAAGGCTCTCACTGTAAAGACCTGGGGCTTCCAGGTCAACCACCAGTCTTACCTCTATCTTAGCTACTACATACCTCGGCTCAAGATCTATTTATTTCCATTTCCACAGATGCTCTTGCTTCTTCAAGACAAGCTCAGGAAGTGTTGGCAGGCTGTGTCTCATGTAGAGCCAGGAAAACCATGTTTTATTCTATGGATATATGAGCCTTCCTTTATTCCTTTATCAGCTGTAGATATCAGCTTAATATGAATAATGCTCCCATGAGCATTACATACATTTATTTAAAAATAATGTGTTTTTATTTCTCCTGGACTTGTTCCTGGAAGTGGAGCTCCTCAGTTCTATGAATATATATATATATATATATATATCAGAATCTGTAATATATAAAAATGAAAATGCTTTATTTCATTTCTAAGGTGGATATCCATTTGGAAAGGGATGGGTCTTCTTGTTTATTTGATTGATTTACCTTTTTGCACTAAAACCTCTAGGACATTGCTGAATGAAGTAGGAAAAATGCAAGTATTAATCATTAGCAACTATATCAAATATCATCTCTGAAATGAAAAGTTGGCTCATTGGCTAAGTGAGCTTCCTGCACAAGCATGAGAGCCTAAATGGTCCTGGAGCCACTCAAGTTCCAATCTCCAGATCCCACATAAACATCTGGGTGTGGCCACACGTCTGTAACCCCTGTCCCAATAAGGGGAACAGACAGCAGGGAACAGGCCAAGTTCATGAAAAGCAGCAAGCTCAGAAATAATTAAGAGACTGCAACTCAAAATAAGAATGGGTGGATGAGCAGAGAGGACTTGATGTTGGGCTCTGGCCACCTCATTGAGTGCCCTCTACAGGCAAAACAAATAAGAGTATATACCACCTCCCACCTCCACACACACACACACACACACACACACACACACACACACACACACACACACACAAGCAAAATAAATAGAAAAAAGAAATGTCTCAAATTGAAACTAATGATACAAAAATTTACTTTATTTCTTTAAAGTTCATATTTCAAGTAAAGTTTACTTGATTAAATCCAGTAATTACTCTGCCCCAAGTTTTAAAGTGGTGGCAGTGGGTATTCAAGTAACATAACATGACATTCTTAACTTAGAATGTTTGGTGTAAGCCTTAATGCTTCTTAGCTAGAAGTGTAACAAGTATTCACTTCAAAGTGCACCTTTATGAATTTCAATATTGTTTGAATTTGATACAAAGAACCTGGGGCACGTTTAGATTTTAAGTAAGTGTGTTGTTTCCAAGGGACATCAAGGAGGTGAGGTACAATGCATACTTAACTGTTTTTTTGCTTTCCAAAGTCCAAATCTGAATAGCTGGTCAGAGCAAACAGAAAGGCTTTAATATAATTGGATTAAGTCCTTATTAAAGCTAATTAATTTTTCCCAAAATATTTTAGAGTGATTATGTTGACTCAGCTTGCATATATAATGCATATAGAAAATATCAATACTTTCATTTTATTAAGTTTTATAAATTACGAAAGCATTTCAAAAAGGGATATTTTATTAATTTATTATGTCTTTGTGTATACTTTACTGAATATTAGATCTTCAATTTTGTTGATTTTATCAGATAGCATCCATCAAATTAACAAAAACATGTAATTGCATGATAAATAAATTGTAACCCTTTCCTTGTATACATATATATGTATATATTTTACAATTAATTTGGAAGCATGTGCCTATAACTGCTGAGCCAACTGTGTAGACTACAATTAATTTAGACTTGGTATATGGAAAAACCAAAGAGATAATTTTTCTTGAAATTTTCATTTCTCTTGTATGAAGGGAGATATTTAAAGTGGTGATTAAATTTAACAACAATTAATATTGAGTTTTAAAAATTCAGAGAATGAGCATGACAAGTTGATTCATTCATTGCAAAGAGCAGGAATGATGAAATCAAGGCATTTCCAGCAGATTAATCAGTGTGCATCTGACTTAGTTCCGTGTCCTTGAACAAAATCTTGTACACTTAAAGTAGACAAAAATTTCTATATTTTCCCAGGTAGACTGGTGTTATCTAGAATTATTATGCTAATATAATTTCTTCCCATACCACACCACCAATAGCCAGAACATTCCAAAAGGATTGAAAATGTATCCAAGGTTTTAATTCCCACCATTGAATCTGGATTGCTCATTTTTTCATCACATTTTTCCACAGCTATATATGGTGATGAGAAGCCTGAAATATTTAATACAATAGTATTCATAAAATGTTATGATGAAGTGACATGCTAGTTGCTGAAAGATCAATAATCCTATTTTATGTGAACACTTACATTTGAAATCTTTGTCCCAAAAGGCATGTCAAATATTCAAAAGTGACAATGTTACACAGAAGCAGTTCTCATTGTCCTGTGTTTCTTAAAGTTGTTGATGCTGTATAGAAGTCTGTCTCAGAAATCCATTAGTCTTTTCTATTGGTTAGGTAGACAGTAATAAAAATTCCACAGGGCATCACACTAAAAGTGTTTTCCGATGGTTTTGACTGAAAGTCTTGAACAGAGTGAACTTTAAAAATGAATGCACTTTTATTTTATGAAGGAATGAAAATAAGATTTCTATTGCTTATTCAATTTTATCTGTGCTAAGTATGAATCATTTAGCGGATGATGTACAGAATGGCTACTTGTGATAAAAGAAAAAGTGTGTAATCCCCATGGGTCATTCAGAAAAAGAGAAATTGTTCTCATCATATGCAAATATAACACTTTTAAATTTTAAAGCATATATGAAAGTGATATGCTTGTTCTTAATAAGCACAAGATGAATTACAAAAGTAAGTATGCATATACTTAAATATGAAGTCACCATCATGGGAAACAGGGAAACAGAACTGTAGGTTAGATAATTGAAAAAAAAAATATTGAGAGCCATGTAGCCAAAGCAGACCTCGAACTTCTAGTCCTCCTGCCTTCGCCTTCCAAGTGTAGTGATTGCAGGTGTGTACTCTTTTCTAGCTCAATATTTCTAATTTTTTAAAAAATTAAAAGTAATGCTTAAGTCTTTAAGAAGCATATGCCTATAAAATGACTTCAATATAATGTGTTTACTGCTCGTCAGAACATAATTTTAGTGTTTAGTAAATATTTATTAAACCGATAAAATTGACATTAACTGGAGGTTATGCTTTGATGTTAGCTTAGTTTTTCTGTAATATGTTAAAATCATATTATCTCCGTTGATATGCACATTTCTCAGCCCAGTTGAGACCTCACGATTCCCCATAGTCTAACAACATTTTACTCCACTCATTTTCTACACCCAGGAGTCCTCAGATAGGCCAATGAGACAGAAACCAAGGATTTTCGACACAAGGACCCCTAAACTCGCAACATTAAGGCAGCCTAAATACTCACCCACCACGACTCAGGGAACTGAGCGGAAGAGAAAGATTGTGAGAGCCGTGGTGGGGGAGATGGTCCAGAGGCATGGCACCCATCAGTAACAACACACTTGGGCCAGGAAGACCGGGCTGAGTACTAGGATCTACAGGATCCCTTGCCACAAGGACTAATACAGACAGCCCACGGAGGAGGATATACAACTGATCAGGGAGGGGGAGGGGGGAATTGGGATTTTGGGATAACAACTCATGGTTTGCCCACTAAATAATGTAACTCATTATGGACAATAAATTTATATTTAAAAAAAATATTGGAACCTGTAACCAAGAATATTGCAGCTAACAAGCATGGCACTTTATAACTAAAAGAATGTTTAAGTCAGGCCAGGTCACAAATCAGATGGTTAACCTATAAATCTCTAGCATTCAATATACATGTAACAAAATAGAATTTTTGTTAAGTGAATTATATATATATATATATATATATATATATATATATATATATATATATATATATATATATATATAATTTTCTTTGCCTTTGAATAAGTCAGAGAAAAAATTTCAAAATACACTAATAACATTGGATGTAAATTCAAATGTTCTATTTGCCAAAATAAGCTATAAGGTAAATATATGCCAGATTATCATAATGATACATTTTCTCTACTCATTAAATAGCAAAACAAAATGTGCACTATCCTCCTAAACCTTCACCAATACTAACAAAAATAATAAAACCAAAGCTCTTCACCTGTCAGTTAACAGACTGAACTTTATGTGTATGTACAGACCTAGTAACATATGTACACCAGAAGTATTGTTCTGTGTATATGAAAGTGCATGTTTACATGTATGCATGTGAATGTGGAGGCCAGAGGTTAACTGTGGTAGCTTCAGTGTATGGCCTCATAGACTCAGACATGTTTTATTAAGATTAAGCTTGCAAATTGAATCTCTAGCAGGCAGAGCGCTGATGGGGAAGAAGTTTGTTACTAAGGGAGGTTCTTATAGTCCAGTCCTAAGGTATATAAAGAGCCAGTATTGAGCTCTGGCTATTCATGTTTTCTGGCTATTTGGTGATATCTCTTTGCTATAATCTGTGGCAGTGAGCCAGATTCTTCCACCATTGATGGCGTTTTACCAAGAATTTGTAAACCTGAACTAAACCCTTTTCTCCCATAAGCTGCTTTTGGTTAGACGTTTGACCAGCACCAAGAAGGTAATTGCAATAATGACCAACTTTGTGCATTGTTCCTCAGGCACTGTCCAACTTCTTTTTTTCCTTTTCTTTTTCCTTCATCCCAGCCATACAGGTTATATTTTCATGGACTGTACTCTGTGCTCTCTAAAGTCCTATGTTGATGTCCTAATTCCCAATACTTCAGAATATAACTATAATTGAAAAAATACAATTAATGGTTAATAAGTTAAAGTGAGGTCATTAAAGTGGTCCCTAATCAAATCTAGCTAATGTCTTTACCTAGACCAAGAAGTATAGACACACTGACATGAAGTAAGAGGTATGCCAAGAAAAGACACAGTGTCAAAATGACTCTCTGTAAGAAGGAAGGTAAACCTCAGGATAAACTGAACTGACCTACACCTTGAACTGTACATGTTAGCCTCTAGAGAGGTGAGAAATGACTTTCTGTTGTTTAAGCCACCCAATTTATGATATTTTGTTATGGTAGCCTTGGCAAATTAAATATGACACCATTAATTTCAAGCCAATGCAATAGAATTCATTCTAATTTGTTTTCCTTTCAATATTTGCAACATCCTTCTTTGAAAGTAGACTTATGACCCTATTCTCTTGTGTGAGTGTGTATGTGTGTATGTGTGTGTGTGTGTGTGTGTGTGTGTGTGTGTGTGTGTGTGTGTACACATACTAAAAGAGTAACTTCAACAATGAAAGATAGTGGCTTAAATGTTATTACTTAAAAATTTATATTCCCAGGGTGGGATACCTTCTAGTGAGTTGTTGGCCAGAGAGGTCCCTAGTTTCCCCAAAACATTACAGGTTACTGCCAAGGATCTTGGTTGCCCATCAGAATTAGCTTGTCAGACCCTATCGCTGAAGACTTTATATGCTTGGGGTGCAGTTCACTGAGAAATCAAATTGAAACTGAACTGGAAGCTTCCTCCCTATTAACTTGTTGTCAGAATGCTGGAAGAATTGTGCAGCATGCAGCCTTTGGGAGGAGAAAAGTTATCAATAGTCTTAAACAGCAGTAGTTCCTGAAGTTTTATGGCTGACTAGCCAGATCAAATATACCAACTGGGGAAATGGTGGCATGTCTGTTTTGGGGGAAAACCAATTGCTCTCTGATTGGACTTGAAACTGATCCATGGAAGGGAATTCATGCCTAGTACTGAAAACCTAGTCAAAAGCTAAGACAATGGGTGAATAGGTCATAAACCCTAGCGGGAACCTGCTATAATTTTTCAGGCTAAATGGATGTATTGTACCCAGAAAACTGCCATCTAATCACTTGTGTTTCTACCCATATATTATTGCTACTCTCACTTTTGGTTAGAGAAGCTTCTCTTTTCAGAGGGCAGGGACCACTGGGAAGACTCAGAAATAGCCAAAGACCTGAGAAAAAATATTCAATACTGTGAGACTTCTCTATCATACCTTTCAAGGCTCAAGGACCATTGGGAAAGAGGTGGTGGAAAGAACGTAATAGCCAAAGGAAAAGGAGGAGTGCTTACAATACTATCTTCCAGACACAACATGGCATTGATATTCATGACCACACAATGGCTCATGTTACCTACACAAAACCAGCACAATAGGAGGGAAAAAATGATGGCATTAAAATAGAAGAGAGACTAGGAGAAAGAAGAAGGAATTTAATGGAGGGGGATGAGGAGGGAGGAAAAGCAAAATGGTGGGAGGGAATTATATGACAATGGTATATTGTCTATATGGAAGTTGTCAATAAAAAGTTTAAAAAGATCAAAAGACTATACTTCCAGAGTTTTATGATTCTACAAGGATCTCTTCCATTCATAAGCACCTTGCACCTGTTCTTCAGAGGCAAACCGAAACTGTGCACATATTCAACCACATTCATAACAATATTATAAGATATTTAAAATTACTATTTCTTATATTAGAAGATTAAACACATGAGTATGACATTGAGAAATTCACAAAACTAGACAATAGATTTTGTGCCTAATGAAAAAAGGATAAATTAAGGGAAAAGTAGCATTTTTATTGCTTATTAAAATTATCTCTTGTTCTAAATGATGTGAAACATTAAAGTAATAGTACATTAACTAATGAACATTAGGAGAAGATTTAATTTTTTCATTAAGGAGCTACTGTGTTTTAGTACAGCTAAATGTTATATTTCTCAGGAAATATAATACAAGATGTATGACCCATGGGCTATTATATTTCTAAGTAGTGTTTCTGATAAATTGCTGTCTATTAGTCAGCTTTTCATTGCTAAGACAAAATACATGATGCAATCTACTTTTGGGAAGGAAAGATTTATTTTGACTCATGGTTTAAGAAGTTTCAGCTCATATTCAACAGTTGGGGAGAAGGGAGAGGTAGAAGCTGATGATGGGATGCACATAACAAAGTATTTCATTTTGTAACATATAAGGAAAAAGAGATAGAAAGAGGCCAAGAACTCAATGTCCCTTTTAAGAGAGTGCCATCAATTGCTTTTATTCCTCTAACTCAGCCTCACTTCCTGAAGTTTCCACCATCTACCAGCAGCACACCAGCAGCTAGGGACTAAGCCAACAATATGTGAGTTTGGGGGGATAATTTAATCAAAGTTGAAACACTTTGCTCTGGTTTTTATCCATCTCACAAAGAAAAGAGCACTGACTCCATCTCCAAGAGTTTGCATGGTCTTAACACTTATAACAATGCAGATGCAGGGCTGGGGATGTGGCTTAAAATGCTTGCTCACAAGGCCTGCTGGCCTGGGTTTGATTCCCCAGTATTTGCATAAAGCCAGATGCATAAAGTGGTACATGCACCTGTGTAGTCTGTGGATTCCTTGGGGGTGGGTGGGTCATTGTTCACTTACATCCTGGTTCAGCCATGCAGCTGGGTGGAAACAGTCTTAGGATAGTGGTGAACTGATGAGAGGAAGAACTCTTGGGAGACACTTGCAGTGAAGAGCTCATTTATTACTTGGAGAAAGGTTGCTTTTATTTAGAAGGATAAGGAGAGGCAGGGGCACAAGCCACAAGGGGCAGGGTGGTGTGTGGATGTCTCATGAAAGTATTGTTAGGGGCCAGTTGCATAGATAAACTAGAGGAACATTTTTGTTGCCTGGGCATTGTTGTTACCTGTTAGCTGAATTATGTGAACTTCAGTAAACTCAGGCCTTGAAGAGCCTGGATTTATTAGAGTTTGCTGGGGCCCAACAGGTGGCTGGAGTCTAGCGAGGGAAGGAGACATCAGCCAAACTCCTGCCTGCCCCAGGATGAGATTATCAGGGTTTCAGGCCAGTCTCAAATTTCCTTTAACCCTGTGTCCTCCATGACTCTCAGGAGGGTCCCACACACCTGAGTTCCTTCATAGTAGCAAGAGACCCTGGCTTGCCCATTTTCTCTCTCTCTCTCTCTCTCTCTCTCTCTCTCTCTCTCTCTCTCTCTCTCTCTCTCTCTCTCTCTTTCTCTCTCTCTCTTTCTCTGTCTCATTATCTCCCCTTTATCTCTCTTCTTATATATAAATAAACATTTTTTAAAGTCCAAGTACTGTGTCTCATCTGAGACCAAAAGCAAAGACTTAGCTGTGAGCTCCTTGTACAATAAAAAAGAAAGCTACATACACACACACACACACACACACATATATATATATATACATATATATATATATATATATATATATATATATAAGTTATTAAGACATAAAATAAGCATCCTCATTCCAAAAACAATGAGTGGGAGAATACCAAAGCAAGATAAAAGCATGTCTGACATCTGGGGCATATGGTGGCATGACTTGAGCTTCACAGGACTTGGAATCACTCCCTCTGGATTCTCTGCCTCTCAACTTACTACCTGAAACCTCTATTGGTGAACATTCCATGTTCCTGACATCTCTAAATTCCTGGGTTTCCACTGAAAGATTGGTGTGAATTTCAGGACTTCACTGCATATCACTCTTTCAGGGACAATTTACAGAAACTGATCTAGCCACACATTGCCTGGCCAAAATCTCAGCTGATGTTTCCACGACTTCACCAGCACATCAGCCTCACCCTGAGGGCACTGAGGTCTACCACTGATGCACACTACACTGGAACTCACATGGACAACACTACCTCAGCCTCCAAAGCCCTGAAAGGCTGAGCATATGGAAATTTATGCTAGAGGAACAATTCTCTAGATAGCCCTGTTCCCCAGGGTTCCCCAGAAGCTATCTCAAGCAAGAGTCTTTGAGGCACCTCTAGGGAAGCTTGTTAAATCCTGAGATGCCCCAAAGACATCCTTCTACTTTGATGAGTAGAGACTCTCCTCAGTGTTGATTGCCATTTTCACACAGACAGTTCTCTGACAAACAGTGAGATCTGTGATCATATTCATTCCTTAAGTACTCTCAGCAATGTTCCCTGAGCCCTGGTTGGTGGGATTGAGAGGACTCACCCAGTTCTAAGTCCTGGGCTTTTTCTTCTTCCTGTCATTCTGATGAGTCTTGAGCCTCCCCAGTATTTGACAACATTTATTTCTTTATATAAGAAGGTCCCCTAACCAAAAGTGAGAATAGCATTAATCAAAAGGCTTAAACATATACATTTAAAAGGCTGCTTGATGGAAATAAGGTCTTTGTTTAGCCAATGGTCAGTGTAAGATTCTCTCTGATCTTCCAAGCCATGGGTCTTAAACTGAATTCTCAGGACCAGGTGTAAATTCCTTCCAACTTTTTAAGAGAAAACATATAACAGGTAAATCTTGGTATAAAATAGCCTATTATTTGACTTTTTATAAATAATTTTATGTTTACCAGCACATGTTACTTTTTGAAATCCAAACTACCTTGGACAAGCTAGTTTTAACAATTGTTGATCATTTGATGCCTTCAAATTTCTATTTCCAGCTTATCATTCTGCTGCAATCCAACATACAAGAAAACAAGAGATCAGTTCACATTGATTCTTGGTTTCCTCTTGCCTGGAGAATTAATGTACAATTTTTAACCACATGTTTATAGCAGCTCAAGTCACACTAACTAAAAATTGGAATCAACCCAAATGCCCATACTGGATGAATGGATATCAAAGCTGTGGTACATATACACTATGACATTCTCAGCTGAAAGGAAAATTAACATAATGATGTCAAGAAAAGTGGATGGACTTGGAACAGATTATACTTAGTATACTCACACAAGAACAGAGAGACAAACAAAGCATATTCTTCTTCATGTGTGGTTCCTAACTAGGTTAAGCTTGAATAGTAAGCAAACATGACAGGTGAATTGAGAAACTGACAAAAGGGAGGGAAGGAATTAGGGGAGCTGAGGCGAATGGGGGGGATATACAGGATTCTACAGGAATAATGAATCAAAACCACAACATCCTTACTTCAATATAGTAAGCTCTCAAGAAACCTGGGGGCACTATTTATAAGAGGGGCCCTGAATAGAGTGGGAAGAAGCCTAACCCCAAGACAAGTAGCTCTGGCCTATAAGTGTCCCAATAATCCCTGTCCCAATAATTTGTTACTTCCCACAATGACCTGTTGATCAAAGAGACCGACCCATGAAGTCCCCAAAACAAGACAGGCTTATGTCAAAACTCTTCAATACATGTCTCGGGCAAAAGATAAGGCATTTTTGCTAAAAATACCACAGACGGTCATCACACAAAACTGAGAGACCCTGCTGGATCCCGAAATGTAACCAGCTCCCAGATGGTAGCCTATGTAGTGCTAGAAGGCATTCCATGAACTTCCAGGAGAATTTGGATAAATATTAGGAGAAAGCAGAGGTCATGAATATACGACATTGACTGATGTTATGAGATTGCCGAGTATATTGCTATATGGCAGAGACAAGGAAGCCAAGAAGTGCTCATCTGTGCAATAGTGGTGCTAAGCCTAGGTGGGTAATCAATGGCTTGCTGATTGGCTAAGAAATCCATTCAGTGACAATGAATCCTTATCTGGAACTGGGATTCATGGCAAACTCTTATGGAGACCAAGAACCCAAACTCCAAAGGAAAACTTCCACTAACTATAGATCTACAGAGAGGTTATATCCATTAGAATCTTGCTAAATCAACAATGCTTATGTCATTTAACCTATACTGCTCTCCCTCTCTGTTGGAGATTCTATTTGTATTTTTCAGAAGGCAGCGAGAACCATGGACAGCCAAATTCCAACAATAGGACATGGAATGATGGCTGACAACGAGGCAGGAGACGAAACACCCCTAATTTATCATATAGGGTCTGAATGAAACCTTTGAAGAAGTGTCAAGATGAGCAAGAGAACTCTGTCCACATTAAGTCAGATAACCTATGAAAGGGTAATGGAGACACTGAGGATACCCAACATAGACCAAAGAGTCCAGAGACTCTTAGGATCATGACAGTAAAGCAGACTTAAAACTCACCCACCATGACTCCGAGAATTTAGCAGAAGAGGGGGGGAAAGATTGTAAAAGCTATGGCATGGGACAATATTCAGAAACAGTGTCCCCCTCAACAACAACAAAGAAAGAAAAAATCTGGCTACTTCTTGTACAGTTCATAACCCCCTATGCTATGGATTGTCCAGCAATCCCACTGAGGAGGACCCCCAGTGGTTTGGGGACAGGGAAGAGCGAAATAGGGATACCATCATAAAACTTGCACATGCAATGTATCTAATTATTAACAATAAATAAGTTTATTTAAGAAAAAAATAACTGCATTAAAAAATTAGAAGTTTTGAAGGCTGGATTCAGCCTGCCTATTTATCTTCCCTTCTTTGCTTCATTTGTCCTCTACTCTGGCACACTTGAATGCTAGTCATTGCATGAGTCTACCACACCCCAGTAACCTCTTATACGGGGCTCCAGATGATGCCATACCAAGATGTAGTCCAACTAAAGTCCACAGGACACATCCATATAAAGCTGCCTACACCCAGTTTATTCTGTCTCAAAGTACCTGAGTGTCTCCTTTTGTTATAGACAGCTTTCACATTGCTAAGAAAAACCAGGCACAGTTTGGGGGAGGAAGGGATTTATTTCAAGTTTACACATCCAGGGGAAGTTACATCAAATGGGAGAAGTTGTTTGCACACATCCAAGCAGAGAGAAACAACCAAACAGCCCATAAAACCCAACACAAGCCAGGGAAAAGATCCAGAGATACTTAAGATCTCAACAATAAAGCAGATTTAAACTCACCAACTATGACTCAGGGAACTGAGCAGAAGAGGGGACTGAAAGATTATAAGAGCCATGGTGGAGGAGAATATCCGGAGACATCACCTCCCTCAGCAACAATACAGAAAGAGGGGAAAAAAAAGAAAAACTGGCTACCTCTGGTGCAGTTTAAAACCCCCTAACCTATGGACAGACCTACTATGCACACCGAGGAAGGACCCCAGTGGGTAGGGGACATCGAGGAGGGAAACTGGGGTACACATTCATAAGATTTGATCATACAATGTATATACTTATTCAAAATAAACATATAAAAAATAAAATATATACAGAAATTCAAAAAAAGAAAAATATTTTAGCAGTAAAAAATATGCCAAGATATAGTCAATGAAAAAATATTGTCCATTGAAGCAATATGTTTGATTTGAAATAATCTCTTCTTAAACTGCAAATTTTACTTCTTGCCTGCATCTTCATAGGACAGCATTCTGATAATGAAATCAAAGAGTCTTATCTGTAATTAAAATTTGTTTTGATCATTAAAAAAAACAAAAGCAGCAAGCGCTAAACTGGCAGCAAACAGAAGAATTTCCAGAATGCACACTGTTCTATATACCTTTGAGCTGGAAATCAGATCTACCCTCAAGCACACCTTAGGGCTGGGCCCCAGGATCTGACCCCTAGTTACACAGCCTCCAGCCAGGTGGCTAGAGCCAAGTTCCAAGCTTTAATAAAACACCTGAGACTATGGGGACATACACTCACACTACTGCACCCTTTAAGTTAGAATCAAGCCTGTGTTCCATGTGTCCATGAAAGTCAGGAAAATCATAATGGGCTTTTTTGTGGTCTCTTTAAATCTTTCTTCAATGTGAACAAAAGTGATCATGTGTTTTAGATCTCCCCTACCCACATAATACCAGAGGCAAAGTGGCACACATGCTCTGTAATCCCACATTACTATGGCAAAAAGAAGTGGAGTTAGGAGAATTCCAATGTTTGCAGGCCTTCCCAAGAGACCAAGGGTGTCTGAAGATAGAAGGAGAGGACCAACACTCAGAGATAGTCCTCTGACCTCATACCCAGACATATGCATGCACACACATGTAACACAAAAGAACCTTTCACTGTGATTTGTTAATGCCTGATACAAACTACTTGGCTAATTGTAATTCATGTCTGTCAGTCAATTTTTGTGTTTTAAGTGTCTATATTACCGCCTAGAAAACAGGCTCTATAAGTATTGACTGATAGAAACACCAAATATTAAAAAGATCTTATTTCAGAAAATACTCAACAGTGTTT
>PVHP010029105.1:0-22634 GCA_004024765.1 Zapus hudsonius
AGAGAAGAAAAAAAGAGAGAGAGAGAGAGAGAGAGAGAGAGAGAGAGAGAGAGAGAGAGAGAGAGAGGGAGAATGGGAGCACCAGGGCCTCTTGCAAATTAACTCCAGATGCATGTGCCACTTTGTGCATCTGGCTTTATGTGGGCACTGGGGAACTGAACCTGGGTCGTTACGCTTTGCAGGAAAGCACCTTAACCACTAAACCATCTCTCCAGCCCAGAAATATCTTTTTTGCTTGTGCTGTGTAGCTTGGGCTCCCTTGGTCTGTGTCTTCTTGTGTTGGGGATGAAGAAACGAGGATAACGCAGCCACCATAAACAGAGCACCCAGAATCCCTAGCTTCTCCTGGCAGGATGCTAGGAGCACCCTGCATTCTCTTTGCTGCTGGTTCCTCATTGGTGCAGGCCAGGGACCACGACAGCTATTGGACAGTGTGTCCCTGTGTCTCATGCCCTGGGTAGGGCTTGGTACCTTGCTGCCTGGTCAGCGCCATGGATCTTAATCTCTGTTCCAGAGTTGGGGAGCGGGTGGTTGTCATGGTACCAGGGAGTCCCCAGCTGTCTACACATCCTCAAATTTCTTTTCGAGTTCTCACTCCATTGCTGCTTTCATAGATCACAGAACAATCCACCTGAGACATGAACTACAGAATCAAAGGCTCTACAAAGCACAAGCCCTAGCCAGGATGGAGGCTCACGCTTGTAGTCTAGGTACTTAGAAGGCTATAGCAGGAGGATTAGGAGGTTAAGGTCATCCTCTGCTACATTGCAAGTTTGAGGCCAGTCTGGACTACATTACCTCCTGTCGAAAACCAAACCAACCAATCAACCAACCAACCAAACAAACAAACAAACAAAAAAACTCCAAAATCTTATAAAAGTTTCTCACTCTCACACTCTTGTGGGCTGGGAAGATGGCTCCACAGTTGATTAAGAGTGTCTGCCACTTCAGTATGAGGGCTGGCAGATGGAGACCACTGAGGTTATCTACCCAAACTCAAGTGAAAAGCCAGGTGTGGCCACACATGTCCATAGCCCTAGTCTGGGGGTGGACAGAGGCCAAGAATGCCTGGGGCTCACTGACCAACAGCAACTCCAAGATGAGAGATGAATGAACCGGAGAGGAATCCCTGCTCTTCTCCTCTGGCTCCCACATGCACACACGTGGGGCATGTACGTCTACACATCCGCGTGCACACACTCTACACGTACACATCCAAGAAATTTCACTTTTTTACCATGTGCGTGCTTGTGGGTATAGGTAGAGGCCAAAGGTTGACATTGGTGTCCTCCTCAATCCCTTTCTCTCACTAAACCCGGAGCTCGCTGCTTTAGTAAGTCTAGTTAGCCAGCAATCCCCAGGGACCGTCACACCTCCAAGATGGATGACAGGTGTGTGCAGCCGTGCTCAGCATTTACACGGGTGCTGGGGATTTGAACTCAAGCCCTCATGCCTGTTCAGCTGTCACTTCACCCCCTGACCCATCTCCCCAGCCCCTCTGAATGCTCACTCCTGATTTCCGCATGTATTTTGTGGAAGGCTCTAGGCAGGCCATTACTACCAGGCAGGCTGTGGGCCGCACCAAGAGCACCCAAGACAAGACCCCTACCCAGAACTGGGCTGACCTTGAAAGGCTCCACACTGCCAGATAGCTATGACCTTTGCCCCTCCTTGATGCTGTCTCTTTGTCTCATTTTCATCTCTGGTGTTTTAGCTGACAGGGAAAGGAGAGAAACCTCTACCCATCTGTGGAAGGACTTCTCCCCAGGGCATATTGGTGTTGCTTCTCAAGGTTTTTCTAGATTCTTAGGAGCGACACTTGGCTTCTTTTGGTCACTTGTAGCTTACCCCTCAAATGTGGCATAAATTCTCTCTGGGTAAATTACAAGTGACAAAAGGATGGGGCCATACCTGATCCTTCTGTCAGCGTGACCTGTGTTCTGCACTGACGCCTGGCACCCTCCCCTCTCCTCAGGGAGCGGGGCGGGTGAGGGAAGTGGATCCTGCTTGGGAGTGGAGCTAAGAACTTGGCAATCTCCCGTTTCAGCCCCTCATCCTATGTCCCATCTTCTCCCACCCCACCCTGGGCTTTTCCTCAAGGGATGCTCTCAGGCTCCAGCAACCTCACCCATCCAAGGTTCTGACCAAGCCTCCACCTCTCTATTCCCTCAGGCACCCATGGCCTTGGTGCCTCTGAATCCAGAGACATCCTGAAGCTGCTCTACTCTGCCTGTCCACGGTGTGACCAGCCTCCTCAAACGATGGCCTGCTTGTCTCTTCTCGAACCTCAAGTGATGCCAGACTCGTTTTCCAAGAATGTCACCACAGAGCAGTGAGGAGGGCGGAGTGTGGCCCTACCTGACGTGGGATGTACTGGGCTTCTTTTGGGACACAAGGGCTTGGTGAGGGCGAGAGCCCCGTGCAGAGACACGCACAGACCCGTGGCCCCTGGATTTACGCGCTGTCACTACGCTTGCTGTTATACAAGCCTTCCTGCTTCCCCTCCTTCTTCGGCTTCTTTCCCCTTCTTTTTAATAATCCTGACTGCATACTTTCCTTAAACCAAACCAGCTGTTTACTAGCTCTTAGAAGCGGTTATAAAAACAGCAAGGACCCAAGGGCCACTGAGGCTCAGGCCCTTTTTCCTTCCTTCTCTCCTTGCGGCCAAGTGCCCACAGTGTGGGGTCTGGAGGTGACTTCTGGCAAGTCCTTGTCTCTTGGAGGAGCTTGGCAGGATGGGACCTCCTCTTTGTTATTCCTTTTCCTGCAGCAGCATTGGGGGACCTTTGGGTCACCTGCCTGTGGCAGGAGCTGGCGTGGGAGAGTTGGGGATGAGGTGACTGCAAAGCTGGACTTCGGAGGTGCCAGCGGATCACTCGGAGGGAATGTTCCGAGCTGAGAGGATGGGCGAACCCAGGAAAACAATTCGACAACAATGTCGAGTGCCTAGGTGACAGAGAAAAAAAATGACGAGTCTGTTTGGGAACAGATCTCTGCGACCACTTCCAAGGCCTTAGTAATCCAAGCAGCAGTGAGTGTAATATTTACTTGGGAAACTATGAAAAGTCATAGAACAATGTTCTTTTCACAGCTTTCATCATCGGCTTGCTGGGTTCCGAGTGCCGTCTGTCACCTAATCATAACCAGAGGCACACTGCACCATCTGGCAGCCAGGCGTTCATGGCTGCTGTGGGCTGTGCCTGGTCCCCGCGTGCTGTGTGAAGGGTCCTCCATCCCCGGAACCTGTGTCCAGGGGCCCTGGAAGTCACTGTGGTCAAGGAGGCAATGTGTGCCTCCTACACCAAAGGAAAGTGGGAGACGATGACAGCTTCAGAGTCAGTTCACCAAACCTTGTGTGTGAGTGTGTGTGTGTGTGCGCGTGAGTGTGTGTGCATGAGTGTGCATGCATGTGTGAGTGTGTGCGTGTACATGAGTGTGTGTGTGCATGTATGTAAATGTGTGAAAGCCAGACGTTCAGTCAGGTCTCTTCCTTGATCTCACTCCATCTTAAGCTTTTTGTTTTCTGGATGTGTGTGGATGTGTGATGTGTGTGTTCATGTTTGTGAGTGTGAGTGTGAGTGCATGCACGTGGAGGTCAGAGGGCAATGTTCAGGTAGGTCCTTGTCTTTCTTCCTCCTTGCTTGAGGCAGGGTCTCTCATTCACCACTCTGTTCACCAGATCAGCTAGCCCAAGAGCTTCAGGGCTCTTCTCTTGTTCCTCCCTCCCTGCCAGCCTGCCCAGAGTGTGGCAGGACTCCAGATACCAACTGCTGTGTCTGGCTTTGTGTGGGTTCCAGGGCCAGAACTCGGGTATTCACAGTTGGGAAGCAAGTGCTTATCTACTGAGGTATCCCCCAGCTCTCCACTTTATTTTTATTTTTTTGAGATAATACATTTTCTTCTTCTTTTTTATGTTTCTATTTATTTGTGTGTGTGTGTGTGTGTGTGTGTGTGAGAGAGAGAGAGAGAGAGAGAGAGAGAGAGAGAGAGAGAGAGAGAGAGAGAGAGAGAGAGAGAATGAGAACAGACATACCAGAGCTCCAGATTCTTGCACCACTTTGTGCATCTGGCTTTCTGTGGGTACTGGGGATTGAACCCGGGTCGGCAGGCTCTGCGAGCAAGTGCCTTTAACTGCTGAGCTATGTCTTCAGTCCCTTCCACCTTATTTTCTGAGACAAGGTTTCCTATTGAGCCCCCAACTCACCATTTTATCTAGACTAGCTAGCCAGCACCCCAAGGGGTCACCCTGTCCCCCCCTCCTCAGCTCTGGAATCACAGGTGCTCTGTGGTGCCTGGTGTTGCCATATGGATCTGAGATCCAAAATTGCATTCCTTGCTTATGGGGAAGTGCTTCACTGACTGAGCTGTCTCCAGCCCCCAAAGCTTGCTTTATAGTTTAGATTTTATGTTCTTGTTTGTTCAGTGGAAAAGGACAGCACAAGGGAGACAGTGCGTCCAAACCTCCTGGTTTGCCTGTGACCGAGTGGGTTTCCAGGCCACCCCCAAAGTCCCAAGCCATTGTCACGGGAAGTGAAGTCCACAGAGAGGGAAACACCCCAGGTTTTGGAGTTGGCATGCAGTTTATCCCTCACCTCGCTGAGGTTTATTTAGTCAAGGGATAGCCTGGCAGCCTACCAGTGAACAGGGCAGGTACCAAGGGGACCCCCGAGAAGGCTCCTCCAGTCCACCCAGCCCTCTGTTGCCAGAGATGGACAACGCTGGTCAGCTGATGGGAAAGGAATTCTGCGTGAGAGCTCCCAACTTCAGAACTGCTGGCTCACGTATAAAGGACATGCAGTGTAGGTCACACCAACACATCTGGTGGCCACGCTGGCCTCTGGGCGAGTGGTTGTACACCGTAGACAGAAGCAATTCTGTGTCTGCTGTCACTTTGAAGTTCACTGCAAATGCAGATTCCAGGCAGCCTCAGGTAACTGAATGCTAATCACATGGTTTGCCTGAGCAGGCATGTATATTTGGAAAGATGCTTTCTTCCGGGTGTCTCAGACTGGTTGGTATGTCCATTTATCAAGGTGATGCAGACTCAGAATTGTTAAGATGTCTGCTCTAACCAGCAGGATCTTACATAGGCCACAGGCCGGATGACTCCGTTTATGTGAAATGTCTGCAGTAGGTAAATTCATGGAGACAGAAAGTAGATGACTGACTGCCAGGAAGTGTGTCCATAGTGTGGTGAGAATGTTCTGGAATTGGTGACAGCTCACACCCTTGAGTATACTAAACACCCATTTTAAGGCAGTGACTTACGGAGATAAATTACATCTCAATTAAAGATGGTTAGGAGGTCAATTCTCAAATTAATCTAAGATTATACAATGTCAATCAAAATTGTAGCAAGCAAGAGCTTTCTTTCTCTCTCTCTCTTTCTTTCCTTCTTTCTTTCTTTGTTCTTTCTCCGTTTCTTTCAAAATTGACAAACTGAGCTAATTCCAGCCCTTGGGAGGCTAAGGCACAAGATTGCCTCAAATTTGAGGCCAGCCTGGTCTACATAGTGAGTTCCAATCAATGTGAGACTCTGTCTCCAAAAACCCCAGGAAGGACTGGAGATGTCGCTCAGCTGGTCGGGTGCTGGCCTAGCATGAACCAAGCCGCAAGTTTGATCCCTAACTCTGTATAAATTGAGCACACTTGGTTTTTAAAAATTATTTACGTGTGTGTGTGTGTGTGTGTGTGTGTGTGTGTGTGTGAATGCACCAAGATCTCTTGCCACTACAACTGAATGCCTGTCTGGCTTTATGTGGCTGAGTAGAGAATTGAACCCGGGTTGGCAGACTTTTCGAGCACCTGCCTTTTACCACTGAGCCATCTCCCAGGACCCCGATTACGATGTTTGGTAGTTTATGTGTATTCAATGCATTTAACTTACAATATTTTTAATTTATGATGGGTTCAATGGGACATAATTCCACTGTAGGCAGAGTATTTGTATTGATATGCAAAAGAATCTTAGCTGACTCCATATAAAATATTAGATCGAAATGGAAAACTTGAAAGTAGAAGACTTTCAGAAAAAAGCCCCTTGCAGTCTTGGGGGAGGTGAAGAACGCTTCACGATGGCGGCCAAGCACAGTCAGTCAATGACTAAACTGCTAAATTAGACTTCATCAAAACTGCAAATCTGTTTCTTTTTATTTTTGTGAAAGAGACTGAGAGGTTATTGGTGGCAACTACTTACCAATCCCATTTATTAAATGTTACATTTATTAAACAATTAAAAAGCTTGTATTCAAAATGCACAAGAAGCCAGGTGTGCAGGTGCATGGCTGAAATCCCAGCCCTAGGGAGGCTGAGGAGGCTCAGGGATTTGGGACCAGCCAGGGGCTAACCTGTCTCAACAAATGAGAGAAGAGAGGGAGAGAGAGGGAGAGGACCTGAATGCACTTATGTTGGGGTGGGGCTGAGGATCCCATCCGTGCGCAAGTTCCTGAATTCCATTCTCACAGCAGAAATCCCAAGAAGTTAATAATAAGAAAATATAGTTCATTCAAAAATGGGCCAGATGGGCTGGAGAGATGGCTCAGCGGTTAAGGCACTTGCCTCTAGTACCTAAAGCCCAGGGTTCAATTCCCCAGTACCCACATAAGCCAGACCCACAAGGTGGTGGCCCTGGTATTCTCTCTCTCTCTCTCTCCTTGAAAATGAATAAATAAAATATTTAAAATAAATAAATAAATTTTAAAAAATGGGCCAGATATTTTAACAAATGCTTACATTATTTAATAAACTCACATTTGCTTAGTGAATAACCAATAAGCATATGAAGAGCCAAAACCATTAACATCAGGAAATGTAAATTGAAACCGGAGTGAGATATTACTAGGTAACTATTAAAATGGTCACATTAAAAAGGCTGGGGAGATGGCTCAGTGGTTAAAGGCACTTGCTTGCAAAGCCTGACAGCCTAGGTTTGATATCCTAGTACCCACGTAAAGCCAGTTGTAAAAAGTGGTGCCAGCCTCTGGTAGTTCATTTGCAGCAACAAAAGACCTTGGTGCCTTCCCAACACATACACATGCAAATAAACAAATCAAAGTATTTTTTAAAAATTAAAAAATAAAAATGACTGACTACATCAAGTATTGGTGAACTCACTGCTGGCAGGAATGTAAAATTGTACAGACGGTTTGGAAAGCAGTTTATTGGTTTTTGGAGAGATGGTTCAGTGGTTAAGGCATTTGTCTGAAGAGCCTGACGACCCAAGTTGGATTCCCCAGTACCCATGCAAAGCCAGATGCACAGGGTGGTGCATGCCTCTGGAGTTCGTTTGCAGAGGCTGGAGGCCCTGGTGTGCCCATTCTCTCTGTCCCCCCCACCCTCTGCTTGCAAATAAATAAATAAAATTATAAAAAAAAGTTACACATGCATTTGTTATATGACCCAACAATTCTGTCCCTAAGTATATATTTAAAAGTAAAGGAAATATACAGGTCCCTAAAGACTGGGGCACAATGTCAAATGTTCATAGCAAGATATATGTATAATTTTTTTTTTTTGGTTTTTCGGTGTAGGGTCTCTAGCCCAGGCTGACCCCTGGATTTCACTATGTAGTCTCAGGGTGGCCTTGAACTCACAACAATCCTCCTACCTCTCCCTCCTGAGTGCTGGGATTAAAGGCGTGTTCTACCATGCCCCCTAGTGCTGGGATTAAAGAAGTGAGCCACCACACCCAATAACATTTTTTTTTTTTTTTTGGTATAAGCAGACTAGAAACAACTTGGATATCTACCACCAGGTGAAGGAATAAACCAAACATACAATATTCATACGTGGACTATTTTAAAATATTTTATTTCTTTATTTTTAAAGGAAGAGAGAGAGAGAGAGAGAGAGAGAGAGAGAGAGAGAGAGAGAGAGAGAGAGAGAATGGGTACACCAGGGCCTCTTGCTACTGCAAATAAACTCCAGAGACATGAGCCACTTTGTGCATTTGGCTTTATGTGGGTACTGGGGAATTGAACCTGGACTGGCAGGCTCTGCAAGCAAGTGATTTTAACTGCTGAGCCATCTCTCCAGTCCCCCAGACAAAGGAATATTAAAGCAAAAAAGAACCTGTTGCCAGGGTATGGTGACACACGCCTTTAATCCCAGCACCTGGGAGGCAGAAGTAGGAGGATCGATGTGAGTTCGAGGTCACCCTGAGACTTCATAGTGAATTCCAGGTTAGCCTGGACTAGAGTGAGACAGACCCTACCTTGAAAAACCAAACAACAACAACAACAAAAGAACCAGCTACTCACTTACAGGACAGAGAGGAATCTCAACATAGTTTGGCTGAATGAGAGGAGAGACAAATATACATCCTGGAATTACTTCATGCACAATGAATGCTTCCACAACAAAGTACCACAGACTATAAGTGGCTTAAGCATTTATTTTCTCATTGTTCAGGTGGCTGAGCTCAAGGTTAAAAATTTTTTTTTAAATTTATTTTCAAGGAGGGCGGGAGAAGAGAGAGAAAAAGAGAGAGAGAGAGAGAGTGAGAGAGAGGGGGGGGGAATGGGTGCACCTGCACCTCTTGCCACTGTAAAGAAACTCCAGATGCATGCACCACTTTGTGCATCTGGCTTTTCTATGTGGGTGCTGGGGATTGGAACCCAGTCTGTCAGGCTTTGCTAACAAGCACCTTTAGCTGCTGAGCTATCTCTCCAGCCCCTGCACTCAGGATTTTTATAGGTCTAGTCTGTTCTGAGACATTTTTCTTCAGTGTGAAAATGGGCTCTGTTGTTTTCTCTCTGTCTGTTTTGATTTTGGTGTGTGCACGTGGAGGTCAGGAAACACCCCGGGAGCTGGTCCTCACCTCCCCTGTGTTTGAGCAGGTCTTTCCCTGTTTGTGGCTGCTTTTGGCAGGCTGGTTGTTAGCTCATGAGCCTCTTGGGGAGTCTCCTGTCCCCACCTCCCATCCATCACTTCAGGTACTCAGGCCTTCATGGCGAGCCATCTCCCCAGCCCAGCAAACTTGCTTTTTTCTTTTTCTGGTGTCCTTCATGCGGTCTCCATATGCACGTCCACGTCCTCATGTCCTTTCCTGACAAGGACACGGATCACATTGGAGGAGGCGCCGCCGTAATAACCTCATTCGAACTTATCACCTCTTTAAAGATCATCTCCGAATACAGTCGCATCCTGAGACCCCTGAGGTTAGGGATTTAACCGAAGAACTCATCAGCCATGGCCATCGGGTAGGACCAAGTTTATAGCAACCCTAGAGCGATGGGAAGCAGATTATGGTTGGTTGGGGCTACAGGGGCAGAAAGGGTGAGGGGAAGGAATTCAGTCCTCAAGGACACTTGGACGTGACCGATATGTATCTTATCTTGATTGCAGAACTGTTTGCCCAAGAGAATATGTATGCCAAAAGTTATCAGCTGTCTGCCTTAAGTATGAGTTGTTTTTGCTTGTCGATGACACATTCTGTATTATATATGTTTTTATTGTTCCCTTTTCTTTTCGGGGCAGGGTCCTCACTCTAACCCAGGCTGACCTGGAACTCACTCTGTAGTTCTGACTGGCTTCAAACTCCCAGAAATCCTCCTATCTTGTCTCCCAAGAGCTGGGATTAAAGATGTGTACCACCACACCCAGCTCTACGTTATATCTTAACCAAGCTATTTTTCTTTTTTAAAAAAATATTTTATTTATTCATTTTCAAGCAGAGAGATGAGAGAGAGAGAGAGAGAGAGAGAGAGAGAGAGAGAGAGAGAGAGAGAGAGAGCGCACCAGGGCCACTACCTTGTGGGTCTGGTTTATGTGGGTCCTGGGGAATTGAACCCAGGGCCTTAGGCACTGGAGGCAAGTGCCTTAACCGCTGAGCCATCTCTCCAGCCCCCAGGCTATTTTCAAAAGCAGGAATGGGGGGTCATGGTCCTCCAAGTGTCCCCGGCTGGTTAGCTTCCAGCTCCGCCCTGTCCACAGTTGTGACGGGTTGTTTCCTGTTCATGGTAGAATTCTCGAGATGTCTCCTCTCGCGACGCTATGTCCTGGTCTCTGGAACAGGTGACTGTGGTGGAGCATCTCTCCTGGGCTGCAGTAATCAGAAACGGCACAGGTGATCTTAGAATGGGATTATAATAGTAGGTCCGATACAATCCCACAAAGTGTATCAGAGCAGAGACTTGTCACTGGCTGGACCCGAAAGAGGAAGCCAGGGACATTTGAAAGCAGAAAAGGACTCAATGACTCAAGGCATCCTTGTTGCTTGAGGGGAAGGAGAGGCCTATCATTTGCTGAAGATAATGCTAGTAGGGGAATAAGCAAGAAGCTGAAGTACTGCACCACCTATCAGCCGCTTGGGGAAAGATTAGAATTCAAAATTCAAAGTTTAAAGGGCAGTTTGGGTTGGATGTATGTTTCCATCATCAACAGAAAAGTCTAAGTTGGGCTATCATTAGTTGGGAATTATTTATGTTTTAATAGGGCCATGCGTATAATGTGAGAATTATTAATTTTTTTAAAAAATGTGTTGCAAAAATAAGACTTAAAAAAGTGAGCGGTGAAAAAAAGTGAACGGTGACGGGCGTGGTGGCGCACGTCTTTAATCCCAGCACTCAGGAGACAGAGGTAGGAGGATTGCCATGAGTTTGAGGCCAGCCTGAGACTACAGAGTGAGTTCCAGGTTAGCCTGGGGTAGAGCGAGACCCTACCTTGAAAATAAAGATAAATAAACAAACAAATGAATAAAGTGAATGGGTAAGCACATAGGCATCTCCGAGCTGAAGGGCAGGTGCGCCGTGGGGAACGGAGCTGGTCCAGAACATCCACGTGCTCTTTCATCTCCCCCACCACGTCCTGTCCTACTTGGAGCCGCTCTGAGCATGTCCACGGCTGTGGGTGGGAAGCTGTCCTCTGACTAGAAGGACCCCTACTACCTGAATCGGAGCAGCTGTGATTATCCACAGGAGACCCTCGACAAGGTCAGACCTGTTGTTCTCCATAGAAGGAGGGGAGGGAGGTCAGACTCTCACCTGAGATTCCTGATCAGTGCTCTCCAGGCTAATGAGAGACCCCCGTCTCGAAAAGAGAGGGACAGAGTGCCTGAGGATGCTGTCTGGTCACTATAAATACACACAACAGCATACAGGCACCTGCACACACGTGTGCTCACACACATGCCAAAAGTGATACTATAATCCCGCAGAGAAGGACGGGAGGAACGAGGGACCCACAGCCACAGACATTCAATCTACACAGGATAAGCCAGTGAGACAGAAACCAACGATCTTCGACACAAAGACCCCAAAACTCACAACCTTAAAGCAGCCTTAATACTTACCCACCACAACTCAGGGAACTGAGTGGAAGACGGGTGGAAAGATTGTGAGAGCCGTGGTGGGGGAGACTATCCACAGGCATGGCACCCTTCAGTAACAACACACTTGGGCCAGGAGGACCGGGCTGAGTACTAGGCTATCCAGGGTCCCCTGCCACAAGGACTGATCCAGACGGCCCACGGAGGAGGATATCCAGCTGATTGGGGATGGGGAGGGGGGCACTGGGGAATTGGGGATAACAACTCAGTGTTTGCCCACTGAATAATGTAACTCATTATGGACAATAAATATATATTTAAGACTTAAAAAAAAGTGATACCATGTCACTTTTTTTAAAGTCTTAAATATGATAAAAAAAAAGTGATAAAATGTCATTCCCACGAGTCTCCATTTTTCTCGCATGCTTTGCGTGTGCATGACTTGATGAGCATGGCTGAGGGTTTATTTACCAGAGCTCGGACAACTTCCCAATGGGTACACTCCCTTTCCAAGCAACCGTTAATCTCCAAAAGCTCCACAGGGAGGGATGGGACCCCATGAGCCCCTCCTCAATCCATAAGGGCGTGTTGACAACCCTGATCTTTTTGTGCAGCCCTGATCTTCCACAGCACTCCTCCCCATCCTCCAGCTCGTTCGTGCATTCTTTCTGCTCTCTCTTCCACAGACTTCCCTGAACCTTGGAGGGGATGGTATTGATTCCTCACTTAGGAATGAGCACTTAACAGCCACTTATTCTCAACACTGACCAGCCATGAGTCTGCAGCAACCAGTATTTAGAACTTTAACTCTCTGGAACATTCTATCATCATATCCGTTTTTATTACAGGTGTACAGGGCTCAACTCAGAGGCTCCCTGAGGTCTGTCTGCACATAGTTCGTGGCTCCTGTAGCAATAGCTGGCTAGGACAGTGACAAAGGACTGTGGGCAACACCTGGGTTAAGTCCCTTCCGATGTCTGGCATTTTCTGTAGCCTTTATAGGGTCTGTTCCTCTCCCAGTGGGGTAAACACTGCCTCCTCTTTTGGCTGGAATTTAAATCATATCTAAGTGGACCCCATTAACTCCACATTGCTGGAAGGTGTTGGCTCCTAAAGCCAATGTACAGACCCAGTTTGAAGTTTGCCTGTGCCCAGGGCAAGAGCTGGAGCAAGCCCCTTGCACAGGGATCCTGCTCCGGGTGCACTTGGCCACACTCTCACCAGAGGGCGCCACAGTCCTTTGTGGATGCCCTGGCCTCCATCCAGATTTCAGTTTTGGGAGACCATGGGGCGCACATTTCCTGGAAGATTCTCACAATCACACCACCGCAAAGGGAGCTGCTTCTAGGTAGTGAGGCTTCTTACTAGATAGCCAGATGATCTTATGAGAGAAAAGGAGGCTTGTTTTATTAAAGAGAGAGAGGAGAGAGACAGAGAGAGAAAGAGATTGAGTTCCCAGGACTCTTGCTTCTATAAAAGAACCCCAGACACATGAGCCCCTTTGTACATCTGGCTTTATGTGGGTACTGGGGAATCGAATCCAGTCCAGCAGGCTTTGCAAACAAGTACCTTGAGCAGCTGAGCCATCTCTCCAGCTCTTCTTTGATGAAACTTTTTTTTTTTTTTTTTTTGGTTTTTTGAGGTAGGGTCTCACTCTTGCTCAGGCTAACCTGGAATTCACTATGTAGTCTCAGGGTGGCCTTGAACTCCCGGCAATCCTAACTCTACCTCCTGAGTGCTGGGATTAAAGCAGAGCTCCACCACGCCCCCTAGTGCTGGGATTAAAGGCGTGCACCATCACACCTGGTTTGATGAAACAAATTTTGTATTTGGCAACTCCACCACCATCCGCACAAAATGAACTGACCTTCTTCCATGGTTTCCACTGATTTTCATTTCACTTCATGACTCAAAACCAATCTCCCCCTTTCCAAGGGCTCCAAAGTGCTAAACTCCCACTGAGCTGGACATGATGGTGCAGACCTGTAATCTTTGCACTCAGGAGGTGGAGGCAGGAGGATCAGGAGTTCAAGGCTATCTACTGTTACATAGCAAATTCAAGGCCAGTCCTTGCTACATAGACACCCTGTCTCAAAACAGCCAAGGAACAAGAAAACAAAAACTTTCCCCTGGCAGAAAAGCAGCTGATATAGTTTTCCTTTCAATCTGGTTGACACAAGTAGGCCCTAGTGACCCCTGTGGGGTGTCTTCTATCAGGGAGGAGCAGGAGACAGTCTTTCTTGGTCACTGTTAGTCACTTAGCAGGAAATGATGACAGAGGCCTTCAGCCCACACAATCGGCGTTTGCTCTGCATCCACACGGCACGGGGGAAGGTGGCCCAGTGACGGCACTTCTCCGGCTGTAGCTTTCATTGTGCACTGGGCCCCATGAGTGAAGGCTGCTTGGAATCGTGTTTGGGGTTGCTCAGACCAGGAATCCTGATGGGGTGGGAGGGAAACTGAGGCAGAAATAGAGGATCCTGATCTCTCCAGGAGAGTGAGGGGTAGGGATATTATGGATGAGTGTGTGTCCATGTTTGAGTGTGTGGCATGAGTATGGGTGTGTGCGTACATGGGTGTGTATGTGCCTGCATGTGTGAGTGCATGGGTGTGTGAGTGTGTAGTGTGTAGTGTGTGTGTGTGAGTACATGGTGTATGAGTGTGTAGTGTGTGTGTGTGTGGATGTGTGAGTGTATGGGTCTGTGAGTGTATAGATGTGTATGGGCATGGGTGTGTGTGGGCATGGGTGTGTGGGTGTGTAGTGTGTGTGGGCATGCATGTGTGTGGGCATAGGTGTGTGTGAACATGGGTGTGTGTTGCAAACTAGGGCAGCTTCTGCCACCAATGCTGCCCAGGATGCTGTGTTTACTCTCAGCCCACAGAGGCTCTGCCCTGGAGGACGCTACATGCTTGGCCCTTGACCTTAACTGGAACCCCAACCCCAATTCTAAGTCTAATCATAGCGCCCTGTTGATGTAATTTTTAAGTTTGGGGGTGGCAGGCCTGGTTGCACCCTCCACTTACAGATTATACCAGGGAGACTGACGTTAGCTGTTACCCCCAGTAGATGATGGGGGACAGCTGGGGGCCTCTAGATGCAGAAAATCTGATCCAGGGGCTCCTGCTTGGTCTTGGGGTTCAAAGCTCAGTTTATCCTTTGTTCTCTCAGGCCACCACTGCTGCCCCAGCTGGCACCGACCTCTTTCCACACACTGTCCCTTGGCCTGGTTTAAGCAAGCTTTGGCCCTGGAGACATTTCCACAACATGGATTTAATGTGGCAGCGGAAGTGGGGGTGAGGGGGAGGCAGAGTTGGGAGCATAGGCTGGTCCTGAGAAAAAAGAAAAAAGCCCAAACCCCTCCGATCCCAGGCTTCCCTGCCGGCTCTCCGCAGAGCATAGCCTTGGCATGTGCAGCTGGCAAACGGGGGCAGAGAGGTTCCATTGCAAACTCCGTGGGACCCTCAAGATCAGAGCTGGTTGGATCTAGTCATTTGGTTTTGTTGGGACGGGGTGTCATGTAGCTGAGGCTGGCCTTGAGCTCCTCATCCTGTCTCCATCTGAGTAGCTGTGATGATAGACGGGCGCTGCCAAGCTCGGGGGATTTCTCCCGTTTTAATTTAATGGTTCTGACTTCTCATTTTGCCAAGAAGATACTTTAAAGACCACAGTCTTGGGCTGGAGAGATGGCTCAGTGGTTAAGGCACTTGCCTGCAAAGCTTAATGGCCTGGGTTCAATTCCCCAGTATCCACGTAAAGCCAGATGAACAAAGCGGTGATGCATCTGGAGTTCATTTGCAGTTGCTGGAGGCCCTCCTGGGCCCATTCTGTCTGTCTCTCTTCTATCTCTCTCTGCTTGAAAATTAAAAAAAAAAAATCAAAGCCATTTTTACAAAGAAAAGACATCAGCCTTTTCCTGTCCTGGCCGTCTCATAAAAGAAAGGCTACTTCCCTCTCCCTGTGGATTAATTTTAGAAGATATGACCCCAGTGGCTATATTTAACTTTAAGAAAATCCCACCACCTGTCTCCTCATTTCTTCTCATTTGGCTGCCTGGCTGGCTGTGACCATGGCCTCAGGCCCCAGTGTCCTTCAGATTGGGCTTTTATACCCAGGAAATGGAAAGTGTCAGGTTTCATAGATGGCCTCCATCATGTGCCAAAAAGAAACCAAGAATTCTAACCCAAACCCCTGCGGGGCAGGCACTCCCCAGAATGCGTCCACAAAGTCCGGGGCTTGTGGAAAGATAAAGGTCCATCAGGAATTGGACGCAGTCAGGGCTGCCTGTCTCTAGGTGCCAAGGGTGTTCATAGTGCCCTTCTCTTCTGGTGGTGACTCTGCTGGCTCTCCTGCTTCCCAGCACTGGACCACCACAGCTCTCGGTGGGGTCTCAGCCTCCGCCCCCCCCAGAGCTCGTTTCCAGCATCCTCAAGGCCATGAGCCTCAACTCCCACCGCCTCTTCCTTCCCCTCGCTGTTCCTTGGGTGGACGGATCCAGTTCCCTGTCACGGGTTCTTCTTGTCATCAGGCTCCAGCGGGCCTAGAGGCGCCTTTCCTTGTCATTGCCACATGGTGCTCGGCAATCGGCTCATCAAGCAATTTGGGATCTTCATTGTATTTATTTTCTTTCCTTCCTTTCCTCTCTCCCTCCTTCCCTTTTGTTTTTCTTTCTTTCCCTTTTATTCATCTAGCGCGTGTATGCATGTTCATGTGTGTGGGTACACGTGTGTGCAGGTGCACACGCACATGTGTATGGAGGCCAGAGGTCCACATTAGTTCCTGTCACTCTCCATTTTATTTTATTTGTGAACAGAAAGTGTGTGTGTGTGTGTGTGTGTGAGAGAGAGAGAGAGAGAGAGTCACATTGTGTATATGGCTTTATGTGGGTACTGGGGAATTGAACTTGAGCTTGAACCTGGGTTGGCAGGCTTTGCAAGCAAGTGCCTTTAACCACTGAGCCATCTCCCCAGCCCTCCAGATAGGGTCTCTTGCTGAACCTGGAGCTCACCAGTTTGGCCAGCCAGCCCTGGGGAATCCTGACTGGGACTGCAGGTATGTGCTGCCTTCCCAGCTTCTATGTGGGTGCTGGAGATCTGAACTCCAAGTACTTGACTCACTGAGCAGCTGCCCTGTCCCCCACATGGCCCCAAAGACAGCCCTCATTTTTTCTTGTACAGAGCAAATAGTCTTGGGTACAAACTGAACCCCACTGCTCCATAACACTGACGTGTAGGAAAAAGTGACTTTCTCATCTGTGTGATCTAGTGAAGAGATGGCAGGTTGGATGAAGGTCAGATCAAAACCAAAACAACCTCACCCTGACCTCTCAAGTTGCTGACATAATGAGAGATCAGACAGTGGGGAGAGAGGAGAGGAGAAGAGAGGAGAGGAGAACCCGGAGGTAATGCAGGTGCAGGGGGAGGGGAAGAGGGGCAGAGCTGGAGGGCAGGAGGATCAAGAGTTGTCTCAAAGCTGGGCGTGGTGGCGCACGCCTTTAATCCCAGCACTCGGGAGGCCGAGGTAGGAGGATCTCTGTGAGTTCAAGGCCACCCTGAGACTACATAGTGAATTCCAGGTCAGCCTGGACTAGAGCGAGACCCTACCTCGAAAAAAACCAAAAAAAAAAAAAAAAAAAAAAAAAGAGTTGTCTCAGAAAAAAACAAAAAAACTAGCTTGGCCAGGTGGTACAGGCCTCTAATTTCAGCTACTTAGGAGGCTGGAATCCAGAAGAATCACAAGTTCGAGGCCAGTCTAGAGGCTATGGCCCAAGGCCAGGCAGAGACTTAGCAAGATCCTGTCTCAAAATTAAAAGTAAAAAGATGGGCTGGAGTTAAGCAGTTAAGGCACTTGTCTGTAGAGTCTAATGACCCAGGTTCGATTCCCCAGCACTCAAATAAAGCCAGGTGCACAAAGTGGTGCATGAATCTGGAATTCGTTTGCAGTGGCAGGAGGCCCTATCACACGTTCTCTCTCTCTCTCTCTCTCTCTCTCTCTCTCTCTCTCTCTCTCAAGTAGATAAATAAAAGTAAGTACTGGCTGGGATGTATTTCAATGGTAGAGCTCTTGCCTAGCACGAGTAAGGCTAGGTTGTTGAATCCTAGTAGTGAAAACAAATACACAAAAAACAAAACCAACCAACCGAATAGAAACCCAACACTCAAAACAATAAGACAAAGCAAAAACCTTTAGCTGGACATGGTGGCAAAGACCATGAGTTCTAGACGAGCCTTCGCTACAGAGTGATAATGGCAGGAGGAAGGCCAAGAACCAGGAAGGGGCTAATTCCTGATTCCACTGCCATGAAGGGTCTTTGGTTGTTCGGGTTGTCGTTACCTAGCCTCCAGCTCACAGGTGAGGTCTGTGTAAGTCCACCTTCTGGAGCACTGAAGGTGACCTTGAGGGGCTGCCTGGTCCCTGCTCTCCTGCTCACCTCTTCCTCTGACTCCCCTCCAAGCAGCCCCCTCCCACCAAGTCTGATCCTTCCACATTCCCAGAATGCATCAAAACAGCTTGCAAAACCTCCTCTCTGTTTCTATTTCCTCTGCCCTTCTCATCGGACCTCTCCAGCCCCTCCCTCAGATCACGGGGTCACCCTGACCACCTCCTCCCCTCTTGACACTCCCCCCCAGGACACTCCCCCCTCCCTCAAGTTGGATCCTCACTCTGCTGCAAGCTGATGGGTGCACTGGGTCAGCATGCTTGGTTTCCATGATGTCACTCCTCCTGGCCATGGGGGGGGGGGGCGGCTTGCCCTACTGGTCCCGCCTGGCACTCAGTCAGCACCTGCTGAGTGAACTGTGTGGCAGTGAGGATGGAAATGCTGTCGCCAGAGGATATAGAGCCCTTTCCCCAGGGTGGCCAGTGTCTGACAACAGGAATATCATCTTCCGGCTTGTTTTCTTACCACTCTTAGTATAAATAGCTCCCTTTGCCCATATCACCAAACAGCTGCTCCACTGGCTTCCCAGACATGTACCAACACTATAAATATCCTGGCTGTTCCCCTGCCTTGGCACAGGGGCCTGGGGAACTTGGGAAGAGAGAGCCCCAGGCCGTGTGGGCAGTGGGAGAGAGGGAGGGAGGGAGGGAACACATTGCCCAACTTCCCTCCTCGGCCTCCAGGCACAGGCTGGCTCTGCTTTCCACAGGCTAGGAAACCCCCCGCAGTTTTCCTGGGAATCTGGCGAAGGCAGACAAGCGGCAGCCCTCCCGTCCTGCTCTGCCCTGGTGGTGTTTAACATGCCGTCTAGTGCGGACCAGCTCAGCTCTCTGAGGCAGCTGAGCTCGGTGGGTGCCAAGCCTCTGTTTCCAGCAGAATTCTTCCAGGATGAGGAATGAGCACGGAGGGAGCGGCTTTTCATGGACACTTTTAAAGGAAGCATAGCCAGGCGTGGTGGCCCACGTCTGCAAGGCCAGCACGCAGGAGACTGATCACAAGTTTGAGGCCAACCTGGACTATATAGTACGTGTCAGGCCAGCCAGGACTACAAATCCCAAAAAGTTTTCATGCGAGGTCTGAAGAGCTTTGTGCTAGCTGTGGTGGAGAACATGGGCAAGGCCAGCATTTGGGAGGTCGAGGTAGGAGGATCGATAGACAGTTCAAGGCGGAGGCTGGAGAATCATGAATTCCAGGCCAGCTTGGGCTACATCAACACACACACACACACACACACACACACACACACACACACACACACACACACACACCCCAAACCCCAAAAACAAATAACAGAAGCCGCTGATCCTTCTGCCTTATCCTACCAAGTAGCTAGAAGCAGAGGGGCCAATCCTTGAGTTCAGCTTAACTGTCTTTGTTCTCCAGGCTGGCTCTACTCTCTAAGAGACCGACTTTCCATCATCAGTTCCCAGGAGATTCTGGCAATCTGTGATCTTCTAGAAGCTCTTGGATGATAAGAAGTGTTCTGGTCTCTTCAGGTCTGTGGTGGCTTTTGCAACAGGCAGTTGTTGGAGTTAAAATTACTTCCCAGCTGGCTCAGAATGGTCCCAGCCAGTTCAGGATCAGAATGGTCCCAGCTGGCTCAGGATGGTTCTAGCCAGTTAAGGATGGTCCCAGCCAGTTCAGGATGGTTCCAGCAGGCTCAGGATGGTCCCAGTCGGTTCAGATGGTCCCAACAGGCTCAGGATGATCCTAGTCAGTTCAGGATGGTCCTACCCAGCTCAGGATGGTCCTAGCCAGTTCAGGATGGTCTCAGCTGGCTCAGGATGGTCCCAGCCGGTTCAGATAGTCCCATCAGGATCAGGATGGTCTCAGCTAGTTCACAATGGTTCTAGCCAGTTCAGGATGGTTCCAGCTGGCTAAAGATGCTTCCAGCCAATGGTCTGGTGGGAGTTGGGAGGAGACTTCCCTGAGGCTCCTTCCCCCCACCCCCACATTTTCTTCCTACCTTCTTCCATCCACTCTCTGGATTTCTTGGCTCCTGAGGTGGTGAGGGAGGAAGAGACTGCCCCATGCCAGTTGCCATGGCTTCCTTGGGTTGTACAGACATTCATCGCTGGTGTTCCTTCTGTGTGTGTGTGTGGGGGGTCTCTGGGGCTCCTTGGTGATGATGTCCTAGACTGGGGAGAAGCTCGCTTGCAGTCCTGGGGTGGGGTAGGGCTGAGGACATTGTCCTCAATAGGTACCTTGGCATTTTGCTCAGTCCTTTCTCCTGGTAACTCCTTTGGGCCAGCTCCTTTTCAGGGCCCACATCTGCTCCAGAGAAAACATTCTTGATCCTTTGTCCCTCAGAACCCCTTGGGGAGGGGAGGCACTTAAGTACACAGTGTGGACATCTTTCCTCTTTCTGACTTCAGGACTTCTTGCCTCTAAGATTTCTCAGGCACATGACCACCATGTGTTATCTGGTCCCCAAGTTTCAAGAGTAGACCACTTCTCTCCGTGGTCTCCCGCTGCCATCTCTGGTGGGCTGGGGTAGGGAGGGAAGTGCCCTAGTGCCCAAGGCCTCAGCCAAGAAATCGATGTCTCTCTCCCCCACCTCTTGAGCTCTCTCTGTCTTACTATCCCCCCATCCCCGGGTAGCCACCGGTTCTTAGATCTTGATTTACAAGCTCTGTTAGCTTTTCACATTAGAACATGGGAGTAGTTGGCACCTACTGTTTTGTTTCTTTGACTCAGGACCTTTGCCAGAATTAAAATGGAGCTGGTTTTTTAAAAAAAACAACATCTTGTTCCATTTATATTCATTGAGGGTAGTAGGCCAGCAGTTAGTTCTCACAGCACAGCGTGTCCCCTTTGGCATTTCCTGCATCCTATAACTTGGGGAGAGCAGGTCGGCAGGTGCAGGTGCAGTCGGCAGTTCTAGGCTCACCTCATGGTCACACATGGCTGTGGCTGCTTCAACTGCCCCACAGTCAAGGCAGAAAGAGGGGCCCTGAAAAGACTACACGCTGTAGGACTCCAACTCCATGACATTCTGGGAAAGGCAAAACTATGTGCAATGAGGGGTTAGGTTGGAGCAAAGAATAAGTGGGAGACAGAGTTGATGAGTCATTGAAGCTCTACTTTGTGATGGTTTATATGAGTTGTCAACTTGACAGGACCTGGAATCACCTTGAGGGATTACTGAGATAAAGTTAGTCTCCTGGCATGCCTTTGAGGGATTATTTTGGTTAGATTAACTGAGGTGGAAAGACCCCCCCCCCCCAACCTTAGCTGTGGGTGGCACAATTCTGTGGAGGGAGCTGGCTGAGCAGCAGCCTTCATCACTTTGCTTCCTCACTGTGGACTGATTGGGACCAGCTGTCTCAGCTCCTGCAACCATGCCTTCCTTGCTATGATGGACTGGGACCTAGAACTGTAAGCTGACATAAATCCTTCATCTCTTAAACTGATTTTTGTTAGGCATTTTGTCCTAGAAATGAGAAAATAACTAATATATATAGTCATGATGGATGTGTGTTGCCTGTCAAAATCCATAGAGGGCTGGAAAGAGAGCCCAGTTGATACAGCGCTTGCCTTGGGAGCATGAGCACAGAACCCCAGTTCAATCCTCAGAAGCCTTGTAAAATAAACTGGGTGTGGTGGCCCGTGCTTGCAATTCCAATGCCATGAGGCAAAGGCCAGCAGATACCTTGGGCTTGCTGGCCAGCCAGTCTAGCCTAGCCTACTTGTTAAGTTCCAGACTAATGAGAGATCCTGTCTCCACCCCCCTCCAAAAAAAAGAGTCCTCTGGTCTCCACACACAGGCAAATACATGCTTTGATGGTTAAGTTTTGTTGTCAACTTGACCTGTTAGCAATCCACAGTAATCTTGAGTGTTGCATAACAGATTTCCTCTGAATTGAAGAAAGAAAGGAGGCTCTCGGGAGATTCAGGAAGTCATGTTAGCTAGAAACAAATATCCCTTCCTGGAAGGGCAGTACAGGAAGGAAACTCCAGAGACTGAGGAAGTCAACAAGTCTGGGAGAGGATTGTAAGACCCTGCCCTAAGGCAATATAAAAGGGAAGGAAATGTCTTTCCTGCTTAGCTGCTGGTGCTTATTGTGACTTGGATATGCATCCATTCTGCTTATCTATCCATTCATCAGCAAGTTTTCTCAGCCTTCCAGCCTGGACTGAAGACCAGTGGCTCCCCAGGAAGCCTTTGGGCCTTCAGTGCTCGATTGGGACTGCTGAGGAATCCAGCCATGTGGACTGAGTGGCTACTGGTTCCTTGGGCTCTTGGCCTGTTATTGTGCCTTAATAGAAACTGAATGCTTGACAATGGGCCATCAAGTTACTATGTGACCTGAGCTTCCCATTATGAGCTGAGTGTTGTCTGACCCATCAGGCCATGAAGTTGTACATGCACAGAAGCAGCCCATCATCAAGTGGAAGTGGTATAATTGTGATTGGGCTCAAGCATGCTCTGAGTCACAAGTAAGTTGCATGAGGAAGTTGCCCAAATGCCTTCTGTCCCAAGCATGTACCGATGGCATCATGGGGGGTTCCCTATGATCCATTGACAGAAGAGGAGAGGACTAAGGCATGGTTTACGGATGGCTCAGCACGTTATGCTGGTACCTCCCAGAAGTGGACAGCTGTAGCATTAAAGCTCCTTTCTGGGACAACTCTGAAGGACTGTGAAGGGAAGTCTTCACAATGGGCAGAACTTTGGGCAGTGCACATGGCTGTGCATTTTGCTTAGAAGGGAAAATGGCCAGATGTGCAGTGTACACTGATTCGTGGGCTGTGGCCAATGGTGTGGCTGGATGGTCTGGGACTTGGAAGGAGCACAATTGGAAAATTGGTGAGAAAGACATTTAGGGAAAATGTATGTGGATAGAACTCTCTGAATGGGCAAAGGATATAAGGATACGTGTGTCCCGTGTTAATGCTCATCAGAAGATGATTTTAATCATCAGTACATA
>PVHP010029106.1:0-22642 GCA_004024765.1 Zapus hudsonius
CCCCCGGTGGCCGCACGGCCGCGGAGTCTGCGGAACCCTGGCGCAGCCCGGCGCACCTCCATCCATTCATGAGTGCGTGACGTCGCCAGCCCCGGGCGAGCGTGCGCACCGCCGCGGTGGGCTGCAGCCCCGGCCGGACCCCGGACCCCGGACCCCGGACCCTCGCTCCTCCAATCCCGCCGGGCTCACGGCAAACGCTCCTTCATCTTTCTCCCAGCCGGGACCCGGAGCGGCATGTGTAGGCATTCCTTGTCGCTGCGGTGAGTATGGCCGGCTTTCTCTGGCTCCCGGGACAGATGGAGCAGGTATCCGTGGTCACCGACCCCGGCTGATGGAAACCCGAAACCCCGCCGCGGCGCGGACACTGACAGCTGCTTCCCTTTGTGTATCTGCCTGCTGTCGGGTGACGTGTAGACCTCGGGGTGTCCGCTTGGCTTTCCTGAAAGGGGGATCCTTTCCCCTTGAGGTGATGTGGACGCGTTTGGGGTGCACCAGCAGGGAGCTGGGGAAAGTGGGGCCGGGAGACCCAGCCTCTCTTCCCGGCTGCAGTCCTTTCTCTCCCTCACCCTTCACCTTGCCTTTGTTTCATAATCATTACTGTCCATATCTCGTGTTTGCAATTTGGGAAGATGAATGCCTCTTGTTCAACCATTTTCAGCTTTTGTGACCAGAGAGCTATTCCCTGCTTTTTATGTTGTCAAAGCGCCAAAGCCTACAGTGCAAGCGTCATCCTTAAATTGTAAGGATAACATGTTTTTTAAAAAAAAAATTCCAGGGAAGCGATTTCTTTCTATGTTCCAAAGTTACATAGTATAGAAATGCACATGAGTATTTTTCTAAGATGAACTTCCAGCTGGAAAGTTTATTCCACTGTGTTTGGGAAAAGGGAGAAGTTCTGCTATCTTCTATACATGAAGTTGATTTCATAACTTGCTTATAGTCGGAACAGAAAGTATCTGTGATTGATCTGTTTTCCAATGCTCTGGCTTCTCATGATGAAAGTTGTGATGTTTCAGAAGAGGGGTGTTCTACCTCTGGGGTGGTTCCTCAACCCAAATGCTCCAACACCACATTCCGCTCCCTCCCTTTGAGCATCTTAGATGCTAATGTGAAATGGGTACTTGGTTTTTCTTTCTTAGGAGAGAGAAAACAAAATGGCTATTACTTCTTATCATTCAACCTTGTCATGTCTGCTTTGGGCAATCAATACTTTAGTTTTGAAATTTTCTGATTTTTTTTCTAATGAAGCAAATATTCTAAATTGTGGCTGTAATGATATATTGTGGAATATTCTTTTGTTTTTGGGGGGTGGGAGATGGAACTATTCCTCTTAATGAATCTTCCATCTAGAAACTCATTTAAGTTCAAAATTATCAGATCTGAGGATGTAACATGTTCTTTAGTTTCTCAAGTTGACATTGCACTCCCTCATTGGAAGTCACTAAGTTGTAGAAGAGAAACCCTTGAGCTCTAAGCAGATCTTTCTCCTATACTCAAGACAATTGTAGTTTCATGTTTTGATGTATTTTTATTTGCTGAGTTGAACAAATTGCATAATATTTTAGACATAATTCCTTGTATTTGTAAACATCTTGGCTTGTTCCAGCATTTTCCTTCTTTGTATCTGGTCAAGACCGTTGAAAGCAATTCCAAAGTTATATTAAATTATTGAAGACTACTAAATCAGAAGGCCAAATTCTTGACCTTTTAAAACATTTATGTTTATATAATCAAAAGCATCTTTGGAAATGTTCACTGGACTCTTTTATGCATATTTTGCCAAGAGAGCTTTATTCTCATGAAAGAAATTCAGTGTACACTTGGATTTATTAAAGTAAAATATCCCTTTAAGGCACAGAGTGGATGTAGAATCTCCCATCCTCCCCATGCCTAGTGGCTGTGTTCCAGAGCATGTTTATTTTCATGTATAGTGTACTTGTAGGAAAAAACAATAACTCTTAATTGTTAAATATCAAACAATAAAATCCTGTGTATCAGTGACTGTCAATAGATGGCTTTCTGTTGAAAAGTTGAAGCTACTCCAGAAGTGGGAATTAATTTATTTAGTAAACAAAGTCAGTCATACCAGAGCTGTGTCCTGGGGAATTGTCAAAAGAATGACTCCTAAGGGCAAAGGGCCCTTGGGCCTTTATGACAGAAAAACCATACTTAGATGGCAGAACCGGTCAGTTCGGTTTGCACTGTCAACCTGTCCTGTCTGTGTGCTCTGACTAAATTAGCTGCTTGAGGAGCTCACATGAATTAAGATAGCCAAGATGACCAAATCCACCAGGTGGTGCAGCCTGATACTTGGAATTTTGTTTGCAATTAAAGAACATTTCCTAAGAACACCTTACTGCTACCTGAAGAAAAAAGTCATTCAAAAGTATGTCACAGTCCTCTGTCAGTTATTCTGGAAAATATGGAGGAGCCAAAGATTTAGAAGATGCAGTCTTTACTCCCAAGCAATCTAGAGGGTAAATTGCCAGAAGTAGACTAACATTCGAATGAACTGTGGCATCTTCCTCCCTGTTTTCTTTCCCTCTATTCAGTGACTTGCAGTATGTTCACCATCACAGCCATCAACTTCAGAAAGTGTTCTTCATCTTGAAAAGAAACCACACACTCCTCAGCAATCACTCCACATCTCTCTCCACCCCTCAGCCCTGTGACTACAAATCTATCTGTTCTGTATAGAGACTTGCTTATTCTTGGCATGTCTTATTAAATGAAATCATATGGGTTTTTTAATTAGCTTCTTTTATTTAACATGTTTTCAAAGTCCATCCATGATGTAGAATGTATCAGTATTTCCTTTTTGTTTTTGTTGTTTTGAGGTAGGGTCTTAGTCTAACCTAGGTTGACCTGGAATTTACTCTGTAGTTTGGTGTCCTCAAATTCATACGATCCTCCTATCTCAGCCTCATGAGTGCTGGGATTGAAGGCATGGTTAAAGGCATGCGCCCCATGCCTGGTTATGTATCAGTATTTCATATCTTTATATTGTCAAATAATATTTCAGTATACATAAACACAATTTACTTATCCAGTCATTTATTGATGGACATTGATTTGTTTAGCTATTAGGAATAATATTTCTGTGTTCTTTTATGCATGTTTTTGTGTGAACATCTTTGCATTTCTCTTGGAAATAGCAACAGTGGGTCATATGATAACCATTGGTTGAACATTCTGAAATGATGATAACTGCTTTCCACAATGGCTGCACCATTTTGCATTACCATCAGCAATATAAATTTTTCCTCATCCTAGTGAACACCAGTTATGTATTTTATCACACCCATCTCAGTGAGTTTGAAGTAGTATCTCACTGTGACTTTGGTTTACATGTCCCTAAAAGAGAATGACATTTTTTTGTGTGTGTGCATCTGGCTTTATATGGGTGCTGGGGAATTGAACCCAGGCCTTCAGGTTTGGCAAGCAAGTGCCTTTAACCACTGAACCATCTCTCCAGACCCTCGAATGACATTTTTTATGTGCTTACTTGCCATTATTCTTTGGAGAAATGTCTATTCAGACTCTTTGCTTATATTAATAATTGGATCATTTCTGTTTTTTGTTTTGTTTTGCTTTTGGATTTTTTTTCTGAAGTAGGGTCTCACTCTAGCCTGGACTCACTCTATAGTCCCAGGCTGGCCTCAAACTCACAGAGATCCTTCTACTTCTGCCTCCCAAGTTCCGGGATTAAAGGCATGCACCACCACACCCAACATTTATGGTTTTTAAATTTTATTTATTTATGTGTGTGTGCATGTGTGAGGGCACACCAGGGTTTTTTTGCCCCTTCAGCTAAGGTCATATACTTGTGCATCTTTTTGTGTCTGCTTTTATGTGGGTGGCTGGGGAATCAAACCAGGGGTGAGAAGCTTTGCGGACAAGGGCCATTAACCTCTGAGCCATCTCCCCATCCCCCCATTTATGTTTTTATTAATGAGTTATAAGTGTCCTTTGTGGTGGTTCTGCCTTTGGTTTTGACCACAACATTACTGTTTTATCCAAGGGCCGACTCTACCAAGTAGAATATGTTTTGAAGGCCATTAACCAGGATGGCCTTATATCAGAAACTATAAGAAAGGACTGTGCAATAATTGTTATACAGAAGGAAGTACCTGACAAATTGCTGGACTTTAGCACAGTGATACACTTGTTCAAAGTAACTGAAAACATTGGCTGTGGGGTGACTGGAAGGACAGGGACAGCAAAGCTCAGGTGCAGAGGGCACACACACTGTGTGTCAGCTCACTGGAAATACAGGGAGGGCTCTGAGATTCCTGGGGACATGCTGTGGGAAAGAATCGCTGACATGTCTCAGTCTACACACAGGATGCTGATGTGAGGCCACTCGGTTGCTGTGTGATTGTAATTGGCATAGATGAAGAACGGGTCCTTAGATGTGATCCTTCAGGAGGCTAATGTGCATCAAACTCACTGCATCCGGAGGTAAACTGAGTCAACCAGCTTCCTTTAAAAAGTGAAGAAGTTGGACTGGACATTTGAACCGTGAAACTGCAGTGACATGCCTGTCTACTGTTCTGTCAATTGATGTCAAACCTTCGGAAGTTGAAGTATTACAGTTGGAGTAATTTACAGTTGAAAATTCAGGATTCTTACAGAAGCAGAGAGTGACACTCACCTTACTGCTCTAAACAGAGACTAAATGTTGTCCTTAGTTTACCAAATCCAGGATGTCACTTGCTGCCTGTATGTTTTGTAACAACACATCAGCATGATAGAAGCCTCCTCACCCCATTGAAATGGGAACTCGCCACTCTTCTTCCCACTGAATGGTTAAGACTATATAAATAAAAATAGAATTTTTAGAAACAAAAAAGCCCTGTGTGTATTCTGGATACAAGCTCTTTGTGGCTACATGATCTGCAGATATTTTTCCACAGGCTGTGGGTTGCTTTTTCATTTCGATGATACTGTTTGCAGTACACAAACTAAGTTTTCCTTTTATTATTTGTGCTTTTGTGTTATGTCAAAGGCAGCTTTGCCTACTCAAGGTCATTAAGATTTCTCTTATGTTTTCTTCTGAGCATTTTATATATTTAGCTCTTAGTTTAGGTCTGTCAATCATCTTGAGTTTTTTTTTATATATAGTGGATATCCACTGGTTATAGCAACATTTATTTAAAAGACTATTCTTTCTCCTGATGAATTGTCTTGACATCTTCTCGGGGACCTTACAAAACAAAATACCACAGGTTGGTCATGGAGGCACATGTATGTAATTTTAGCACTTGGGAGACAAGGCAGGAGGATTCAAGTTCTCTATCTCAAAACATACACAAGCTGGGCCTGGTGATCCCAGCACTCAGGAGACAGAGGTGAGAGGATTGACATGAGTTCGAGGCCACCCTGAGACTACATAGTGAATTCCAGGTCAGCCTGGGCTAGAGGGAGACCCTGTCTTGAAAAACGAAAAAAAAATGAGTGAGTGACAGTGTCATGAAAAGTTCATGAAATACACCAGACTAACAGGCAAGGACATGCTGGTAACATTAGTAAGCACTTTGTGCATGATCATGAATCTCTTGGGAGTTTCTGTATTCAAGTTCATCAAATGTAATCCTCATGGTATAAAGTAGATACTATTATCCTCACTTCACAGCTGATGAAAAAAAGCTTAGAAGGGCTGATGACCTAACCAAAGAAACCAGAGAGTAGCTGTAACACAGTTTTCAAAGCCAGTTCCCACTCTTTCTCCCATTGTCTTTCTTCCCTATTCCATGGATGGTGAGCATTGACTACTACCATGAATTATCACTGGTTTGGTCCAGTGTGAATTTAAGATCTTTCCTAGATTGCTCTGGGCTGGACAGAGTAAGATAGATTTGGAGGTGGAATATGGGTTGAGTAGTAGATGGAGTGGAAGATAAGAGGGTTTGGGTTAGAGAGGATTATCATGTGCTTCTCTATCATGGAGCCTAGATTGATGATGCTCTGCCTACATGTAGATAGTGGAAAAAGCCCTAAGAAGATCAAGGGCCTGAGAGAATGACAGAAGGAGGTATGGGTTGTGATAGAGGAGACAATGAACCAAATAAAATTGGCAAGTGAGGCAGAGGTGTTGTCATTCATTTTTATTGTTGTTGTTCATTTAATAGATATTTACTGAGCATTTACTATTTTAGATGCTGGGTAAATAGCAAAAAATGAGTGAGACAAAAGTCTTACCCTTGTGGGGCTTACTTTATTCCAGTGGAGGAAGGCAAGCAGGAAATAAAGAATTTAATGATAAACGTTAAAGAGACAAGTAACCATGGGAAGAAGGGATTGGAGAGTGCTGGGTGGGGTCTGTTTCACTGTTTAATTGAATTGCTTTTTTACAGATACATATTCCTCAAAGAGATTAGTGAGCCATTGAATAGAGACTAGAGGTTGACCAAGTCAGATACCTTGGGCAGTTAGATGATAGATGGATGATAGATAGATAGATAGATAGATAGATAGATAGATAGATAGATAGATAGATAGATAGATAGTAGATGGATGATAGGTCATAGATATAGGGCTTCTTCTAAGTTGTAAAACTCAGTGAATGCTTAAAATTAACTTTTAATTTACTTTTTAACTTCTTTATTTATAGTACCTGGCCCAGAATAGAGATTCCACAAACATTTGTTTATGAAAAGTGCACGCACCTTTGGTGGGAAGGGGTACATGAGGGGCTAGTGATTTTTATACTAGGGTGAAGGCCAGAACAACTCTTTCAAGCTGTGCGTGCTGCCCTATTGGAATAGACCTTCCTCCGTACATGTGTAGATATGAATGTGTTCCTTTCATAGTAGCACTACTGAGGGAGACACGTTCTGGCTCTCTGATGAGTTGGGCAGAGGATCCCCAGGATATGCAGGACTAGAGACATTGAGGCTTCTTTTACTTTTCCACTTCAGTAGGTGATTCACACTCACACACCATCTTGAACAGAAGGCGAGTTGAACCCTTGCTTTATGGTTAATGACACTCTATTGTGCAACAATTTACCTACCTTCTTTCTTTATCTCAAAGGTTCACTTACACTAAAATAGATTTTTAAAAATCAGCATACTCAGCTGGGTGGGGTGGTGCACGCCTTTAACCTCAGCATTGGAGGCAGAGGTAGGAGGATCACCATGAGTTCGAGGCCATCCTGAGACTGTATACTGAATTTCAGGTCAGCCTGGGCTAGAGTGAGACCCTACCTCGAAAAACAAAACAAAACAAACAAACATAATCAACATACTCTTTTGTTTATCTGCCCTAAGATATGATGGAGGCAAAGAGAATCGGACTAAGCTTAAAAAGGGCTTACATAGCACACTCAGGTCAAACGTGGCAAAGCAGTTACTTTCTTGGTGATTTTATTTTTCCCCAGCTTTGGTTTTAACATGAGGTGATGAAATTGTTTTAAATGATTTCAAACCATCTTTCTAATTATGGTAATATAAGAACCTTGATGTGAATTACCAATGTCAAATATGCAAGTGACAAGTGATAAGGCAATCTGGTTAAAATCTAGTTTTCTTTTTTTTTTTTTAATTCCAGTTTTTTCACATTACTTTAATAAAAGTTTAACCAGAGATAATATTCAAAGTATTTTAAATGGAGACACCTGGGCAAGACCAAAAAAGGTTAAATTACTTTAAGATTTGCCTAGGGACTTCCTTCTAAGTAGAAAGAGTCCTGACATGACCTTGCCGTGTTTGGGCATGCCCATGGCAAATGTCCTTCACCTCTGCTGCTGTTTTCTGCAGTCAGAAGAGAGCTTCCATCAGGCTCATGATCAGCTCCAGGAACCCCAGTGTGCTTGCATATTAGTCTCTTCCTTGATGTGACCTTGTTTTAGAGCTCTCAAATGAAATCCATCAATTCATATGAATGAGTTTCATTTATTTATGAGTTTTACTACGATTAAAGCGAGATTAAGCATTTTACTCTGACAGGCAGCTCTTTCCAGTGCCTCTCACTACTTCCTATTATCTTCTAACTCACATGAATGTGTAATAAGACATGAGGACTGTGTGAGGTAAGACAAGGAAGACTAGGGGGTGACAGGGAATCAGCCAGAGGGGAGATGCCTATGAATAAAGTAAAATGATACATATTTATGGAAGAGCCATTACTTTCTATGCTGACTTAAAAAAATAAGAACAGCCTGGCATGGTGGCTCATGACTTTAGTCCCAGCCCTCGGGAGGCAGAGGTAGGAGGATCACTGTGAGTCCAAGGCCACCCTGAGACTACATAGTGAATTCCAGGTGAGCCTGGGCTAGAGCAAGACCCTACCTCAAAAAACCAAAGGGGAAAAAATATTTAAAAAAGAAAATGACAACCCACTAAATGCATAAATAGTATAGTAAGACATTGTAAAAATATGATTGTATTATTTTGTCTAATTGTTGCTGACTTTTGAAAATTATTCTCTTTATGATTCCCAAAATAAATTGGTTGGTGGATTAAAGTCTTAAACTTTTAGGTTTTGACCAAAAAAATTTCATAGCATATATATTTAGATCATGTTTTCATTTTTGAAGTGGGGTTTTCACTCTAGCCCAGGTTGACCTGAAACTCAGTTCTGCAGCCCAGGATTGCCTTGAACACATGGTGGTCCTCCGACTTCATCTTCCTGAGTGCTGGGATTAAAGCTGTGAGCCACTATGCCTGGTTTAATTATATACTTTTTTAAAGTTAGGTTTTTAAATTACAAGGCAAAAACTTTACTTTTATGTTCATATTTTTGGTCTGGAATTCTTATATCCCTTTTCACTTCTGTAATTGTCAAGCAGAGAGGGTCTTTTTTGGTTTTACATTTTTTTCTAAGACAGATCTCATGTAGCCCATGCTGCTCCTAATTCACTATGTAGCTGAAGATGACCTTGAACCTCCTGATCCTCCTGCCTCTACCTTCCAAGTGTTGGGATTAGAGGTGTGTGTCACCTCACCCAGTCATGATGTCTAGTCTTAAAATCTATAATACTTTCATATAGTGATCCCATTTAGTAACGATATTTGTTTATGTGAGAGTGTGGTAAAAAAATCTTGTAAAAAGCAATTGCAGGGTTGGAGAGATGGCTCAGCAGTTAAGGCACTTGCCTGCAAAGCCTAATGTCCCAAGTTTCATTCCCCAGTACCCATATAAAGCCAGATGCACAAAGTGGCTCATGCATCTGGAGTTATTTGCAGGGGCTAGAAGCCCTGGCATGCCCATTCTTTCTGTCGGTCTCTCTTCTCTCTATTTCTCTCTGCTTGCAAATAAATAAATAAAAATATTTACAAAAAAGGAAAATTATTTAAAATTTCAAAAAAAAAGCAATTGCAGGACAACCCTAAGAGAATGTTCAGTAATTTCTTTTTTTTCAAATATATATTTATTGTCCATAATGAGTTACATTATTTCGTGGGCAAACAATGAGTTGTTATCCCCAATTCCCCAATGCCCCCCCTCCCCATCCCCAATCAGCTGGATATCCTCCTCTGTGGGTCGTCTGGATCAGTCCTTGTAACAGGGGACCATGGATAGCCTAGTACTCAGCCTGGTTCTCCTGGCCCAAGTGTGTTGTTACTGAGGGGTGTCATGCCTCTGGATAGTCTCCCCCACCATGGGAATGTTCAATAATTTCAATGTTAATTGTCTTCAATTTTAAAGGAAAAACAATGCAGGATTTTCTGCTGACCTATGGTGATTGTCTCCAGTGCGCTTGCTTGTATTATGATTTCCTGGACTGGGGATAATGGCAGAACTGAGCAGTTCTTAGAGGATGTTTTAGTGACTGTCTAGATTCAGAACAAGGCCAGAGACGTGAAGGAGTTGATTAAAGGGGAAGAACTGAGGGAGCATCCAAAGATGAAAGACAGGAATAGTAACGGAGAAAAGAAGGCAACCCACGAAGGAGGCAGCCTGCAGCCCGGACTGCAGCTTCCACCTTCAATGCAGGGGAGGGGACACAGCCGACCTCAGAGTCCTAAGGGAGGCTGTCACCGTTGCTATTGCTAAAGAGGGATCAATTTGCAAAATCAGTCCACTGAGGCAGCTAACTACCCTGAGGCATAGTGCTGCATGTTTTAGTCCTTGGCTGGGCCGCCTTTAATGGAACACATTAAAATATCTGCAGGCATGGGTAACCATGGATAATTGAGACTCAGGAGATAAAGCCCAGCAAAATGCAAAGCCTGGATTGCATTTTCCAGAGAAAATAATCTCTTGATTAAAATGAAAATAAGTATTTTACTAATTACTCATCCATTTCTTCCCGTCTCATAACAAATTTAAATACATACACACATTAGGAAGCATGTTCCACACCACTGCTTCTCACCTTAAGTCAAAGACTCCCTTCCTCTTGGCTGGAAAAACCTACCTGGTGGTGCAGCTGTTAAGGCTCAAGAGTCAATTTGAAGACAAATTTTACTATTTTGCCAGCCCGGCACCTCTTCTTCTTCCTTGCCGGTTCTGAGTATCTGAGTAGAATCCCTTCTATCTGTCTGTGAAAAAAAAAAAAACTGAACATTTTCTTTATACTGCTTGTGTTAATTTTTGAAACTGTCACAATCTAGTTGTGACAGGGCCAGGCACCTGCAGGGAATACCCCTCCCCTTGAGTGGGAGGTATCTAGTTAGAGCTACAACCTAGGTGCTAAAACTGATTGGTCAAATATGAACCAATCAGCTCTCTCTCTGACTCACCTGGGGAAAACTTAAATTCACTTCCCCAGAGGAAGTCAGCCTCTCTTCCCCCACATGGCAATGGAGTAAAGAGACTGCTGATCCAGGCCTCAGTAAGGTAAGGCCTACCCCCCACCCCAGCTAATGGCTGGGGTGGAGGGCAGACTCCAGACTTTTTCCCTCATGAATCTCTCCTTCTCATGATGGGAGTTCACTGTTATCTTTTCTGTTTATGCTTATTTAGCTAAATAATATAAGTTTTGTTAAACTCTCTGACACATGTTCTCCCCACACTGGTGGCTGGAGAACTCTGTAACTCCCCATGTTTCCTTAAATAATCAAGTTTCCCACTATACCTTACTATCTAGTTGTCTATGATTTCATTTTTTTAACTTTATAGACAAGAGCTCAGATATTCTTTGAACTTAGGGTGCATTGAGATTTTTACTGGGGGTTATCTTAATTCTAACCCTTCCCCACACCCCGTATCATAATAATCCGTATCATTGTCTTTAAGTATTCTTAGAGACCTCACGATCAGATTAGGTTTCTTGAAGAAAGAAACACATCCATAACTTTTGTTATTCTTTCTGTTTTTCATTTCTTTTCTTTGGACTTGTGCTATGGCATATTGACAGTACTCAGTCTCCATTACCTGTTCTCTGTTGACCAAAGGTTATTTATGTTATAGCTAATTGGGAAGGTAGAGGCAGGAGAGTCACCCTGACCTCATCATGAGACCCTCCCCATCTCAAAAAGAAAGAAGTCTTGGGGATATAGGTCAGTTGATAGAAGGCAGAAGCCCTAACTTCAATCCCAGCACCATATAAACCAGACATGATAGAGGATGCCTATATTCCTTGCACTCTAGAGGTAGAGCCATGAGGATCAGAAGTTCAAAGTCACCCTCAGCTACATAGTGAGGCCAGCCTGGTGATACATGAGACCCTGCCCCCCCAAAAAAAAAGATAAGAAAAGAAAAAGAAAAAAAATAAAGAGGAAATGAGGAAAGTTATCGACATTGATTTCTCTTTTTGTGGTGTGGGGGATTGAACCCAGAGCCTTAGAGGGCATGTCAGGCAGGGTGGGTGCTCTACCACCGAGCCATATCCTCAACCTAGGATTCTTTCAGCTGAATCTTCTCCTCCCTACCCCTTCAGCATTTCCTTTTATTATTCATTTATGGGAGAGAGAGGGAGAGGGAGAATAAGCACCCACAACTGTAAACAAACTCCAGACACATGACCACTTCATGCATCTGGATTTATATGAGTACTGGGGAATTGAACCCAGGCCATCAGGCTTTGCAAGCCAGTGCCTTTAACCACTGGGCCATCTCTCCAGCCCTTTCATTTTATTTTTGACAATTGCATGCATTCATATTACGTATGTTCATCATCTTTTGTTAGAGTTCAGCTGTTTTGGGCATATATTTTTCCTACCATGTAAAGGATCATCAGGGTCTGGAGAGCTATCATAATGGCACATGCTTGTCCTGGAAGCATGAAGACCGAATCCCCAGTACCCATGTGAAATGCGGGCTGGGTGGTATGAGTCTGTACCCCCGTGCTTAGGAGGCAGAGACAAGGAATTTTGGGGGCTCACTGGATAGCTAGTTCTCCCAAATAGGTGAGCTCCAGGTTATATGAGAGATCCTTCTAAAAAAATACGATGGAGAAGCTGGTGTGGGCACACACCTTTCATCCCAGCACGCAGGAGGCTGCTGAGGTAGGAAGATCACCTTGAGCGTGAGGCCAGCCTGGGATATAGAGCGAGTTCCATGTCAGCCTGGACTACAGCAAGACCCTGCTTCAAAAAATCAAGCAGCATATATACTAAAATTGGAACTATACACAGAAGATTAGCATGGCCCCTGCACATGGATGACATGCAAATTTGTGAAGCATTCCATATTTTTTTCACAATAGTTTATGGTGTATAATTGTGGAAGCTATCAATAAATATTTTTTAAAAAATCAAACAAGAGGTAGGAGGATTGCTCTAAGTTCAAGGCTACCCTGAGACTACATAGTTAATTCCAGATCAGCCTGGACTAGAGGGAGACCCTACCTCGAAAAAACTGAAAAACAAATGAAAAAACAAGATAGAGAGATGAAGAGTAATCAAGGAAGACACTAAATGTCACCTTCCGGCCTACACACACACATGTGGACACATGAGCCCAGATACACATATACATCCGCACCAAACACACATGCTCTCTTCTTCCCTCCAAAAAGGCCAGGAAATTATTTTTTAAAATATTTTCACTTAGTTATGAGAGAGAAAGAGAGAGAGAGAGAGAGAGAGAGAGAGAGAGAGAGAGAGAGAGAGAGAGAATGGGCACACCAGGGCCTCCTGTTGCTGCAGACGCATGCACTACTTTGTGCATCTGGCTTTACGTGGGTACTGGGGAATTGAACCCAAGCCAGTAGGCTTTGCAAACAAACACCTTTAACTGCTGAGCTATCTTCCAAGCCCTTGGAATTCTTTCTTAAAACAAAGAATGGCCACTACGTTTGTCAAAGCTTTGGACTGGCCCTTCCCTCCATGTCTCCATGGTGGTGCACAGTCTCCTGGCTGCTGCTCTGAAGAGCATCAAGCCATCTGATAAGAAGCGGCAAATGCCAGGTGTTTGTTGGGCCTTGTTCCAAAGTCCTCATCTGGTTCCTGCTGGTTACACTGGCGGACTTGAAAGAGTTGATGGTCACAGAGCTGGGAACATGGCTGTGACCCTGACAGGCAGGTTAGACAAGCATGGTCTGGTCAGCCCCAAATTTGATGTGCTTCTCAAAGTTCTAGAAAAACGACAGAATAATCAGAGCCCATCAGTTTGGCTTCGTTGTGCTGATGACCCTGGCTGGCGTCAAGGACCTGCTACCAAGCAAGACAGAAGCACACGGGTGACTCAGAATTTTCTGCTCTTTGCTTGTCCGTGGGGAAGAAAAAGTCATGAACGTTCTAGGAGTATTGATGTGGGCCTAAAAATAAGTGGTCTCCACAAAGTAAATTTGGAAATGTAGTATTTGTAAATAAAAAGGATCAATTATTTTTTTCCTATGATTAACTAACTGAGCTATTCCTGTTTCTTTCTTTAAAATAATACCATGATCAACATCTTCATGGATAAGACTTCTTTTGGGAGCATTTCCTAAGGAACTACTGGGGAGTTATCATTTGGAAGAGCCTGCTGATTGTACTAGTTCTTAGAGCAGCTCATGACAGTCCTTCCCATCCTGTGTGTCAATCAGCTTTCTGTTACTGTAGCAAATATCTAAGGTAATAAACTTATAAAAAGGAAAAGTTGTTCAGTGTACGGTCAATGGGCCCAGGAGGCAGCCCGTCATGGCTGGAGAGGATGGTGCATACATGCTCAGGAGGGGAAACAAGCTTTGGCCTAGGGCTGGAAGTCAGCAGGGATGATAGTAGAGGCTCATTATTAATGCAGAGCAAGGCACTGTAGAGGAGACTGCTTGGCCCATGAGCCAAGTGCAGCTATGACTGTGACTTACCCCAAGTAGCTTATCCCCAGAAATTCTGCTTTGAGTTGACTGTGTGCTGAACTTGAAGTTTCTGTGTAAGGAAGCTGTACTGTTGAGGCTTTCAGCTTCTAGAAGTGTGTCTGCTGGTCCTGGGGGAGGGTAGCCAAGGGTTTACCAAAGAAACAGTTCTGGGCCTTTTTTTTTTTTTTTTTGAGAAATGTCCTTTTTCATCACAAGAAATTGAAAACAGATTTTTTAAAAAATTTGCCACTTTACAAAGCAAATTTTTCAGATTCTATTTTTGTATATAATTTATCAAGTATAGTTAATGAAGAACTTTACTCAGTAAGATTTTAAAATTTAAAAACTCATTTGCTTGTTTGTGTAGGGGGGCAGTGCACCAGGGACTCCTGCCATTGCAAAGTAACTCCAGATAATAGTGTCACTTTTTGCATCTGGTTTATGTGGATGACGGGAATTGAACTGGGACCGGCAGGCTTTGCAAGCAAGTTTCTTAAACCATTGAGGCATCTTCCAAGTCCCTCAATAAGTTTTTGTCAGTTAATTGGGTAATAGATTCTTTTATAAATTGTGCCTAAATAAATGCATTTTTCCCTATTTCTGTTTATCAGGCCCATCCATATTGTCTGGGCCTTCTACCCATGACAGGTTTAATCAAGCTGATTAGCTTGGCCCTTCTCCACCAAGAATTCCATTTTGATGAGTTATAAGTCAATTGTTTCCTCTGATCTCATTCCCCCCTCTTTCATTAGCAGCTTTTAAAATATTAATTCTGCAAGATCCCTACTCATGAACCAGCCAAAGCAGGGCTTCCCAAAGTGTCACTCAACTCCAGGCACATCAGCATCACCTGGGAAACTTGTTAAAATGCAGATTTTGAGGCCCGCATCTCCTTAGTCAGAAATGCTGGCAGTGGGTCCTGGCCATCTGTGTTTTCCCAAGCTGGCTAGCTGAGGCTGATGCATGCTAAAGTTTGAGAACCTGGTTTGTAGCAGAGCTTCTCAGACTTGTAATTAGATAAGAAGCACCAGAGGACTTGGTTAAACAGCAGATTCTGGTCACTTGGTTTGGTATGATTTTTGTTGGCTACTCTTCTTGGTGGTGGTGGTGCCTTCAGTCTTCAGACCACAGCTTGTGAGCAGTGAAAAGGCTATACTTTGGACCTGGATGTTCCTCAAAGATTTGGTTGTTAGCTTGGGGCTATTAGGAGTGGTGAGACCTTTAAAATATAGGGCAAAACAGGAGGATCAGGTCATTGGCTGCATGCCCTCGAAGGAGATTGTCCTGAGGTGAGCAGCTAGCTCTCCCACCCTGTCCCGCCATGATGTGGGCCCAAAGGCAGCCAGCCCATTGACCAGGGGCTGAACACTCCAACACTGTGAGCCAGAATTAACTTTTTCTTTTTTTAAGTTTATTACCTCAGATATTTGTTACAGTAACAGAAAGCTGATTAACACACAGGATCAGGAAGGACCGTCAGGAGCTGCTCTAAGGACTAGTGCAATCAGCAGGCTCTAGCCTACTAGTTCCTAAGAAAATACTCATGAAAGAAGTCTTATGCATGAAGATGTTACAGCATTATTTTAAAGAAAGGAAAATGAACAGCTTGATTGCTTACTAATAGAGAAATATAGTCAATCCTCATTCACAAATACAAATTTACTTGGTCAATAACGTTTATTTTTAGGCTCCACATTGATACTTTTGATGCTTTCATTATTTTTTTTTCCATAGAACAGCAGAAATTTGAATTTTCTGGCATACACCCAGCATATGCTGGACCCTGTTCAGCAGAGGCGAAGTTTTACATTCTTATTTTGGCTCTCCTATTGTGAGCAAATGTCTTATTGGAGTTGGGTTTTTTTTTTTTTTTTACTTTTTGACAGCTTCCATAATTATAGACAATAAACCATGATAATTCCCTCTCACCCCCATTTTCCCCTTCTCAAATCCACCTTCAATCATATCCCCTCCCCATCTCCATTAGTCTCTATTTTGTTTTGATGTCATCATCTTTTCCTCCTATTATGAAGGTCTTGTGTAGGTAGTGTCAGGCACTGTGAAGTCATGAATATCAAGGTCATTTTGTGTCTGGAAGTTTGCATTGTAAACAGTCCTACCCTTCCTTTGGCTCTTACAATCTGTCTGCCACCTCTTCCACAATAGACCCTGAGCCTTGGAAGGTGTGATAGAGATGTCCCAGTGCTGAACACTCTACTGTCATTTCTTTTCAGCACTATATTGTCTTTTGAGTCATCCAGGTGGTCACAGCCATCTGAAAAGAGAAGCTTCTCTGGCCAAAAGTGAGAGTAACATTAATATATGGGTAAGATCATTAAAAAAAGGTGCTTATAAGGCAGTTCGGTGGGCATAATATATGCATTTATTTATTTATTTATTTATTTTTTTGGTTTTTCGAGGTAGGGTCTCGCTCTAGTCCAGGCTGACCTGGAATTCACTATGTAGTCTCAGGGTGGCCTTGAACTCACAGCCATCCTCCTACCTCTGCCTCCCGAGTACTGGGATTAAAGGCGTGAGCCACCACGCCCGGCATAATATATGCATTTATCCAGACAACAGCAGGCATTACTCTCCTAGGACTCATGACCCACCCCCCACCATAGGGTTTTAGTATATGTGCTGCCGAAGCGAGCACCCCCACCATAGGGTTTTGAGTCTTCAGTACCAGGCATATATTCCCTCCAGTGGAGAGGGCCTCCAAGTCCAATGAGAGAGCTGTTTCCCCCATAACAGACGTGCCATTATTACGCCAGTTGGTACATTTGGTCTGGCTGGCCAGTCTTAAGGTTTGCAAGGTCCACTGCTGTTCACCACCACTGATGACTCTCCCATAGGGCTGCATGCAGCCTTGGCTTTTCCCAGCTTTCTGTTAGCTGATTAACAATGAAGAGGTTTCCAGCTCAGCTCCAGCTTGATTTCCCAGTGACCTGCAGCCCAAGCATATGTGGTCTTCAACAATAGGGTCTTACCATCTCATTCTGGTAGGCAACTAAGAGCCTTGGCAATGGCCTATAATGTTTTGGGGGCCTCAGGAACCTCCCTAGCCAACAACTCACTGGAAGGTATCTGTTGCAGTCAGCTTTCTAGTTGCTGCACAGAAAGAACCCAAGCAAAAGCGGCTTGTGGAGGAATGGGTTTATTTGGCTTACAGACTCGAGGGGAGACTCCATCCTGGCAGGGAAAACGATGGCATGAGCAGAGGAGTGGACATCACCTCCGCCACAGCACTGCAAACAGCGGCAGGAAGGTGTGCCAAACACTGTTAAGGGGAAGCTGGTTTATAACCACCTGCCCTTATATATAACAACACATATATAACCTATAACAACACAGCTCCAGTGAGGTTGTAAAACCCAAACTGCCATCAGCTGAGGATCGATCAATCAGAAAGCATCCATTGTGGGGTACACCTGGATCAAACCATAACAGCATTCCATCCCTGGCACTGAAATTTTTCTAGTAATAATCTATGGCTTCTGGGTGTGCCGTTATCCAAAGAAGTAGGTTTTTGTATGGCTTATTCTACACCTCTTAAATTTTGATTAATATGGAGGTATGTGTTGTAAGCCAGAGATGATGTTGGATGTCTTAGTCACTTTCCACTGTATTTTTAAAAATATTTTGTTTATTTATTTGAGAGTGAGAGAATAGATACACCAGGACCTCTAGTTACTGCAAATGAACTCCAGACACATGCACCACCTTGTGCATTTGGCTTTACATGGGTACTGGGGAATTGAACCCGGGTCCTTAGGCTTTGCAGTCAAGTGTCTTAACCACTGAGCCATCTCTCCAACCCTCCACTGTATTTTTTTAAGACTAGGTCTCTCACCAAACCTAGAACTTTCTCACTGATTCGGTTAGACTACCTAGTCAGCAAGCCTCAGGGATCACCTGTCTCTGCCTCCCCAGTGCTGGAATTACAGTTTCATGCTGCAACACCCAGCTTTTACATGGGTGCTAGGGATTTGAACTCAGGTTTCCATGGTTATGCGGCAAGCACTTTACCTGTTGAGCCAGCTCCTTAGCCTGACAAATGTCCTGTGTGTGTGCATGTGTGTGTGTGCGTGTGTGTGTGTGTGTGTGTGTGTGTGATTTGTATTTACTTGAGAGAGAGAGAATGGGTGTTCCAGTGTTTCTTGCTGCTGCAAATGAAATCAGGATCCATGCACCACTTGGTACATGTGGCTTTATGTGGGTACTGGCTGGCTTTGCAAAGAAGTACCTTAAATTGCTGAACCATCTCTCCAGCCCTACAAATGTCTTCTGAAAGTATATTTTGTGCCCTGTTTTTGCATTTTTGCCCATTTTTTAGTCTTTTTTTGCTATAGCCTTAAAAAAAAATGCCAGGCATGGTGTCACATGTCTTTAATGAAAAGGTTCAGCAGGCTGAGGTAGGAAGATCACCATTAGCTCAAGGACAGACAGAGGCTATTGAGTGAATTCTAGGTCAATCTGGGCAAGAGTGAGACCCTACCTCAAAAAAAATAATGCTCCCCCCAAGCGTAGTACTGAAATGCTATTTAGTGTTCCTAAGTATAAAAAGGATCTTTTACTGTTATTATAACAGAATACCTAAAACTGGAAAATTTATAAAGAAAACAGTTTCTTTTGGTTTATAGTTTCAAACGTCCAAGGTAATAGTGTTTACTCATTCAGTATTCAAAGAGGCTTTATGCAACTATTTCAAATAACAAGAATTAACTGTAGCTAAACGCCAATTGTAGGGGTATGCTGCCACTTAAAATGACAACGAAGTAGATGCAACGAAAGCATGAATATATGTAGTCATGTGAATACGTAGGAGAATGTATACAATGTAGTGGTGAGAGAAGTAGAGACAGTTTTTAAATGTATTGATACACTTAATTTTTTTACAAGTAGAAAAATTGAAGGAAGTGTGGCAGGAATTTCTGGACTGGTGTAATTATTTTTTCTGTTTCTCAAATTTTGTAATATTATCACCTTGCTCTTAAGATGTTACACTTTAAAGTTGGTATCTTCCGGTTTCCTTTTCATTTCTAAGTGGCTGAGGCAATTCATTCTGTGGGAGGGTCAGATCTTCTTAGGAAAGACTTTTGTAAACATTGACATTAGACAGTATGCTCTCTATGTTCAACCAAGTACAAATTGCTCTGGGTGGCAGTATGAGTGCCCAGAGTAAACCAGAAGTACAGACCTCTGGCAACAGAAAACAGGGTACTTAATGCTTACTACTGGGACCATGTTTTGTAGATAACTTGTTCTGCCTAACCATAGTGTTCTGAATTTCTCTGTGTTTTCACACTTGCCAACATGACTGATAGTCTAGTCTCTTACAGTGAGACAGATGAGAACAAGGTGAGGCCTTGCATTCCTGCCTCTTAGCCATGTGTCTTATGTAAGTTATTGAGCATGCCTGACTGAACTTCAGTGTGTACAATACGGAGGGTTCCATCAGAGGAGGTCCAGAAAGACTGAGCACAGAGCATGACACACGGTAAGCCTTAGCAGGTAGCAATTACTAATATATGTTAGCTTCCTTCCTTTATCTGATTGCTTACCATGTAGAAAGATTGTCAGTTGATACCGGGAAATTTTTTTAAGATTTTATTTATTTGAGAGATAGAAAGAAAGAGGCAGACAGAAAGAGAGTGAGTATGGGTGCACCAGAGTCTCCAGCCACTGCAAAGAACTCCAGATACATACACCACTTTGTGCATCTGGCTTTGCATGAGTACTGGAGAATTGAACCCCAGGCCGTCAGGTTTTGCAAGCAAGTGCCTTTAACAACTGAACCATCTCTCCAGCTTGATATCTGGAGAAAATTAAAGAAAAGAAGTAGGAGGAGAAGAAGGAGAGAGAGGAAGGAAGGAAGGAAGGAAGGAAGGAAGGAAGGAAGGAAGGAAGGAAGGAAGGAAGGAAGGAAGAAAAGAGAGAAAGAAAAGAGAGAGAGAAAAATAAAGATAGAAAGTTATTGTGAGATACACTACAGAGGATAGTAGCTTCTACCCCTTTGATCTCAGAACTAAAAGAACTGAGGACCCCAAAGGAACCTATTCATCTCAGTTATGTCTTCAATATTTGCAGAATTAGACATCAATACAGAGAAAAATAAGTTAAATGTTAATTGATTTTTAAAAAACCTGTTACACATTAACATAAAAACATTTTGTTTAAAGAAAAAGAACTATAGTTTTCGTTGTATAGCTAAGGTTGGTTTGGAACCCCTGACCCTTCTACCTCCTGAGGGTTGGAATGACAGTTGTATAGCACCATGCTGGCTAGAACCATAGTTTTCATTCCTTCAAAAATTTTTGCATGGAGAGCAGCATTGTGGAAAGAGATGTTTTTTATTTTTTTTAATTTTTAAAAAATATTTTATTTATTCATTTTCAAGCAGAGAGATACAGAGAGAAGAGAGAGAGAGAGAGAGAGCGCACGCACCAGGGCCACCACCTGTGGGTCTGGCTTATGTGGGTCCTGGGGTATTGAACCCGGGGCCTTAGGCACTGGAGGCAAGTGCCTTAACCGCTGAGCCATCTCACCAGTCCAGAGATGTTTTTTAATAACTGTCTGAATAGATGATGGTTAGAGTCTTATTTACTGCTGCTTTTAATCTGTTGTAATATCAACTGTCATATAGTGGCCACTGGAGAATTCCACTGTACTTGTGAGAGGATGTGAATGAAAAGAGGGATCATACAGAAAGGTCTGAGGATCCCCGAAGTCCACAGAGCCTGCGAGCACCAGTGGCGGGGTGTGAGGCAGCGAGAACAGCAGCTGGCATCTATGGTGGCACACTGTTCATGGCCACAGCAACTCTGAGCTAGACGGTGTGATTCCTCCGAATTCCCAGTCGAAGCCAAGGCACAAAGCATTCATCAGTTCATTGCGGGGGAGCCGTCATTCGGTTTCAGACAACCGGACTCCAGAGTCGAAGTTTTCCATGCTTCTCCCCTAGAGCAGAGAGTAGCATTGTAGAGAGAACAGCCTTTTTTCCTAGAGATCATGCCAGAAAGAGGGTTTTTAGAGGCAACCGCAAGAGATTGCATTGCTGCTAAATACAGAGCAGGATTTTAGTCCTGTGAACGCTTTCAGCTTTACGTAATGACTCCCACTACATCACTTTACATTTAAAATATTTTCCTTTCTGATCCCTGTACCATATAGCATGATCCTGCACACACCATTCTGTCCCAAGGGTCCTCATTCCCAGGGGTCCGTTCTGTCGCTGGGATTTTTACATGAGCACTGGGGATCAAACACAGTTCTTCATGCAGTGAAGCAAGCACTTTGCTGACTATGTCCCTCTCCCTCCCACCCTCCCTCCTTCCCTCCCTCCCTCCCTCCCTCCCTTCCTTTCTTTCTTTCTCTTTCCTTTCTTTTTTAATTTTGGTTTTTTGAGGTAGGGTCTCACTGTAGTCCAGGCTGACCTGGAATTCACTATGTAGTCTCAGGGTGGCTTCGAACTCACTGCAAACCTCTACCTCTGCCTCCTAAGTACTGGGATTAAAAGCGTGTGCCACTATGCCCGACTCTTTCTGTTTTTTGAAACAGGCTTGCACTCTGTAACCCAGGCTGGTTTGGAACTTATGTAACCCAGTCTGGCCTCAAATTTACAGCACACCTCCTACCTCAACCTCTGGAGTGCTGGGATGACAGGTGTGTGCTTCCATGTCCAGGTATACTTTATCCTTAACAAGTGAGATCCCATCTTTATTACTTGGAATTAAAAAGAATGAGATTCTAAAACATGCTATAAGGCTCAGGAATATATGGGAGAGGGGACAGGAAGAATTTAAGAGCCAGAGGATGGCGAGGAGTACTGTGGAATTCTGTATCTGGACAGGCTGTGGCCAGTTGTACCCATGAACACACAGCAGCTGTGGTCATCTGCACTAGAGCTGCAAGAACATCATGGATGGGGAAGGGGTTCATGAGGCTCCAGCCCTCCCCTCAGAGCTAGTGCAAGGTAATGGTTGCTGGGGGATGGGAAGCATTTTCTTCAGTGGTGGAGCCACTGATAAGTTCCCCATGCTCCAATAAATGATGTCCCACAACCATGCGAATGCAAGCAACCCTAATTTAAAATCAGTGGTCACAATAAAAGAAAGCAACCGTCAGAGTAGAAAGGCAATTAGTTGGGGAAAAAATGAGGTTCAGTGGGCATGGGAGGGGAATAAAGATGTTAAGAGTGTAGAAATTGAAAATAAAAGAGTAGAAAGTGATTTTGATTTAACTAAATTGACTTAATGATAATAAACTCAAAAGATAGCCACATACCTGGACATCTTTGTATTTCTAGGATTCTTTGCCCAACATCTGGCAATGATAGCTCATAGACATACAGAATGGGAGACTACTGGGTTATTAGCTGACGCGTTCAAGGGCTTCTTCCATCCAGATCTTACAGTTGCTTAGGTAAAGATTTCAGGATTCGCCTCCTCCCTTCAAAAAAAAAAAAAAAAA
>PVHP010029107.1:0-15830 GCA_004024765.1 Zapus hudsonius
AAATATTTCTTTTTTTTTCTTTTTCTTTTTTTGGAATTCACTATGGAGTCCCAGGGTGGCCTTGAACTCACGGTGATCCTGCTACCTCCGCCTCCCGAGCGCTGGGATTAAAGGCGGGCGCCACCACGCCCGGCTCGAAGCTTTCTTCTTATCCTCCTGGGCATTCTGCATGGTGGCACGCGCCACCACCCCAGGACGGACCTCACCCCCCTGCCTGGCTGAGAACAGAGAATGGGTGCCCCAGGGTCTCGGCCTCTGCAGAGGAACGCCAGATGCATGTGTCGTTTTGCTCCTGTGGCTTTTCACGGGTTCTGGGGAATCAAACATGGGGCTTCGGCCTTTGCAAGCGGATGTCTGCACTGTGTTTAGGGCGCAGTCTAGCTCTGTAGTCCCAGGCTGGCCTCCCGGTGATCCTCCTCCCTCTGCCTCCCACCTGCTGGGATTAAATGTGTGCACAGGGTTTAGTAGTGAAGGTGCTTGCCTGCAAAGCCTAACAACCCTGCTTCAGTTTCCCGGGACCCACTTAAAGCCAAATGCGCAAAGTGGCCCCTGCCTCTGGAGTTTGGTCACAGTGGCTGGAGGCCCTACATGCACACATGCATACTGGTGGCATACGCCTTCATCCCAGAATTTTGGAGGCAGAGGTAGGATGATGGATGTGAGTTTGAGGCCAGCCTGGGACTACAGAGTGAGTGCCACATCAGCCTGGGCTAGAGTGAGACCCTCAAAACAAAACAGAGAAACCTTCCAGATTAAAGTGTGTTAGCCAGGCCTGGGGAGGCAGAGGTTGGTATGAGTTTATAGAGGTTTGCTGTGAGTTTCAGGCCAGCCTGGGCTAGAGTGAGACCCCCACCTCAGAACAAGAAATAATAAAGGTGTCACTTATGCCCCGCTTACCTTCACGTTTTTTGAAGATTCCATTTTAAGCAAAATTATCAAATTATTAAGGCGCAATTCTTTCTTGTTTTATATGTAATAAAGTCGAATGTTAGAGATAAAAATAAAATCTGAAGGTAAAGTTTGTATTTGTATTACAAGGTTGAATTAAAGAAAACATTCAAGGATGGCCACTGCACAGTTGCAGAGAACTTCCATGGTATGATTGATTTCTTGTGCTTCCATGTATACATTAGCTGGTTTTATTGTTTATTAAAGGTTCAACTACTTTGTTTTTAAAAGTTAGAGTCAGTAGTTATGGGTTTGATACCAGGAAAAACATATATTTTACAAAAAAGGTATTTGCCAGACTTATTTTTAATTCTTTTGGATATTTGGTCTATCACTTTGTATTGTTTATTCAAGCTTCAATTACATTAGATATTAATGAACACTATACCATTGCTTTGAAATTGTTCACAGCAGTTCACCCCTAAAACTCAAAGACAAAGTTGTCATATTCACATAGGATCTTACATCATCTTTAATCTGTGCTAATTGTAGTCAGTGACTAAAGAGAAAAATCAATACTGTCTATGAATATATTGTGCATGTACAGTTAATCTGCAAGGGATTGTTAAAGTCTTACGCACTTTTTTGTGTGTGTGCTACCCTTATGCCATTATATATCCTCATGTTTTACAAACCACCCTAACTTTCTGAGGATTACTAACTTGTATGAGGAGGACTTGTTTTGGAGAATCCTACCTATACGTATGTAAAATTGGACCTACTTTAAGCACATGAAAGTTTTTTAAAAATAAATAATAATAATAATTTCCCTTGAATTTTAGAATTCATTGTTATTTCCCAATAAAATAACAACTGAGTCGCAGTCTTTGATGTTAGTGAAGAAGCTCCTAGCAATTTCAGTATCCTGTATCACCTATTTGAGAGGAATATTTCCAGAACATGCTTATGGAACAAGATATCTAGATGGTAATATAATAGTTAAGAAAGTCTTTGAATTGTTGGCTAACTGTAAAATCTGTAGCTTTTAATTTAAAGACTGTGGTTTTGGAGTAGCTTTATTAATGTAATTCACATATCTAACAATTTACTAAAGTGTGTAATTCAGTGATTTTCAGTATATACACAGAGTTATGCAACTACCACAATTTTAGAGCATTTCAGCATCCTCCCCCAAAACATATGTGCAGTATGGCTCTATCCACTCCCCACTAATCTTCCCAGTCACGGGCAACCCACATTCTACTTTCTTCCAATAGATTTATCTATCCTGGAGGTTTCATACAGCCTGGGCTAGAGTGAGACCCTACCTCTAAAAAACAAAATAAAAAAAACAGAATTTAAATATATATATGTATATATGTGTGTATATATATGAATATATATATATTCATATGGGTTTTTCTTTCTTAGGTTAGGGTCTCTAGCCTAGGCTGACCTGAAATGCACTCTGCACTCCCAGGCTGGCCTCAAACTAACAGAGGTCCTTCTACCAATACCTCCCAAGTGCTGAGATTATAGACATGTACCACCACACCCAGCTCAATACATGGTTCTTTGTGACTGGCTTCTTTCATTGAACATGATGCTATAGCATAGATTAGTACTTGATTCCTTTTCACTGTTGAATACTATCCCAGTGTATGCTCATATAAGTCATAAGTTGAAGAGCCTGTGTTGTATGATGCCACAATAATGTTTTTGTTTAGGGTCTAAAATATTTGGTTTTTTGCAGCACTGCTGGGTGGTCAAACCTGGGGCCTTACACATGCTAAACAAGTGCTCTATAACTGAGCTGCATTCCTAGTTAAAAAAAAAAAATTTTTTTTTTTTTGGTTTTTCAAGGTAGGGTCTCACTCTAGCCCAGGCTGACCTGGAATTCACTATGTAGTCTCAGGGTGGCCTTGAACTCAAGGTGATCCTCCTACCTATGCCTCCCAAGTGCTGGGACTGAAGTCATGTGCCACCATGCCCGGCTTTTTTTTTTTTTTTTGCTTCTTAAAATTCTTCAAGATATTAGGTACTTTTTTTTTTTTTTGATTTTTCGAGGTATTAAGTACCTTTGAAAGCACTTAGTTGTAAATATTTTCCTCAGTTATGCAATTATAACTTCACCTGAATTTACATTTATAATGATGAATAGACTAAAACACTATTACTGATAACTTCTTATACTGGTAGCATATTTTTTTTAATATATATTTATTGTCCATAATGAGTTATATTATTTAGTGGGCGAACCATGCGTTGTTATCCCGGTAGCATATGTTTTTATTCAATTTTTAATTTTTTTTTTTTTAAGGTAAGGTCTCGCTCTAGCCCAGGCTGACCTGGAATTCACTATGTAGTCTCAGGGTGGCCTTGAACTCACAGCAATCCTCCTACCTCTGCCTCCCGAGTGCTGGGATTAAAGGCATGCGCCACCACACCCAATTTATTTTTTAACTTTATTGATAGCCTTTCTAATTATAGACCATAAAACATTATGATTCCCTCCCCCATATTTCTTCCCCTCACAGTTAGTCTCTATTTTTTTTTTGGTGTCGTCATCTTTTCCTCCCATCATGTAGATATTTACCAGGCACGCAAAGTCATGAACATCAAGACCATTTTGTGTCTGGAAGTTTTTATGCAATTTTAAAGAAGCAATTACAGCTGGGTATGGTACAGACACTTGTAAAGCTTGTATTTGGAAATTGGAGTCAGAAAGATCAGAAATTCAACACTTTATTAGTGAATTCGAGGTCATCTTGAGCTAAATGAGACCCTGTCTCAAAAAACAAATCCCTCTGGGTGTGGTGGTGCAAGCCTTTAATCCGAGCACTCAAAAAAAAAAAAAATCAGCTGGGCTGGGCGTGGTGGCTCATGCATTTAATCCCAGCACTCTGGAGGCAGAGGTAGGAGGATCACCATGAGTTCAAGGCCATCCTGAGACTACATAGTGAATTTCAGATCAGTCTGGGCTACAGCAAAATTTTACCTTGGGGCTGGAGAGATGGCTCAGCAGTTAAGGCACTTGCCTCCAGTGCCTAAGGCCCTGGGTTCAATTCCCCAGGACCCACATAAGCCAGACCCACAAGGTGGTGACCCTGGTGTGCTCTCTCTCTCTCTCTCTCTCTCTCTCTCTCTCTCTCTCTCTCTCTCTCTCTCTCTCCCTTGAAAATGAATAAATAAAATATTTTTTAAAAAAAATTTACCTTGGGAAAAAAAAGGGCAAAACTAGTGTATGCATATCTGTAATACATAGCTGAAGAAAATGAACATTTAACATTCACTAATCCTTAGTAGCTCTATATTTACTTCATTATTTTTGTGTTTAGATATTTGTATAAAAATTCTGAAAGAAGATAAAAAGTGTCCAGGCGCCTCACAATTAGTTAAGTGGTAAGTAAAAGAATACCTAAAGCTAGAAATCTTATTTTTCAGCTAGGTGTGGCACACGCCTTTAATCCCAGCATTAGGTAGGTGGGAGGCAGAAGGCAGAGGTAGTAGGATTGCCATGAGTTCAAGGCCACTCTGAGACTACATAGTGAATTCCAGGTCAGCCTGTGCTAGAATGAGCCCCTACCTTAGAAAACCAAAGAGAGAGAGAGAGAGAGAGAGAGAGAGAGAGAGAGAGAAAAGAAATCTTAGTTTTCTAACCCCCCCTTTTTTGTATATTAGATATCATTCAATGTAAAACCAAATTTTAGTGATTAACCCTTGGGCTTGGGTAGATTTTCAGCTCTTTGATTTTTAAAAGAAAATGTTTATCTTTGTGTATACATGTCTCTCCAGGTACACATGCCATGGTGTGCACATGGAGGTGAGAGGGCAACCTCAGGTGTCTGTATTCACTTGCCACCTTAATTTTTTTTTTTTTTGAGGCAGGATCTCTTGTTCTTCACCTTTGTTTTTGCCAGGTTAGCTGGCCTACAAAATTCTGGAGAATTCTTCTGTTTCCACCTGCCATCTTGCCATAGGCATGCTGAGATTATAGGCACATGTCGCTGTGTCTGGGGATCTGACCTCAGGTGGTTGGGCTTGTGGAGACTACATAGTGAATTCCAGGTCAGCCTGGACTAGAGCGAGACCCTACCTCTAAAAACCAAAAAAAAATTTATTGATAGCTTTCATTATCATAGACCATAAACCACTATGATTCCCTCCCCACCCTCCCCCATATCTCTAGAACTATTTTCTATAAATGCTTTCAGCATAAAACTGAATCTTTGATTTTTTTTTTCTAGGATGCTAGGATGCTATGATGCTTTGCAGAAAAAATATGTAAGTCTTTTCTTCTTTTTCCTATATTTTATATCCTACAAATCTTACAGGAATCAGCATGTGGTAAAACATTGATTTAAACTAACACGGGGGCTGGGGAAATGCCTCAGTGTTTAAAGGCATTTGCATGGAAAACCTGCTGTTCAGGTTCAGTTCCACAGAACCCATGAAAAGCCAGAGGTACAAAGTACACATGTGTCAGGAGCATGTTTGCAGTCACATTCTCTCTTTCTCATTGTAAATAAAAATATCTTTAAAAAATTTAAAATATTAATCCTAGCACTCTGGAGGCAGAGGTAGGAGGATTGCATTGCATTCCGGGCCAGTCTGAGACTATTTAGTGAATTCCAGGTCAGCCTGGACTACAGAGAGACCCTACCTTGAAAAAAAAATCCCTGAAGCTAAGGACGATATACATTCACATTCAAAACCAGATGCATAAAGCACATGCCTCTGGAGTTCATTTGCAGCAGTAGGAGGCCATGGTGCACCCAACATACCCTCTCCCCTCAAATAAACAAAATATTTTTTAAAGTTTAAAATACATTCAAAATATTAAAAGAGGGTCCCTTCTATAGTTAAAAAAATCAATAAAATAAGTAGTACAGGGCTGGAGAGATGGCTCAGCGGTTAAGGCACTTGCCTCCAGTGCCTAAGGCCCCTGGTTCAATTCCCCAGTACCCACATATGCCAGACCCACAAGGTGGTGTCCCTGGTGCTTGCTCGCTCGCTCTCTCTCTCTCTCTCTCTCTCTCTCTCTCTCTCTCTCTCTCTCTCTCTCTCTGACTGAAAGTGAATAAATAAAATATTTTTTAAAAAATAAGTAGTACAGCCAGGCATGATGGCACAGGCCTTTTTTTTTGTTGTTTGTTTTTGTTTTTCAAGGTAGGGTCTCACTCTAGCCCAGGCTGACCTGGAATTCTGGAATTCACTATATAGTCTCAGGGTGGCCTTGAACTCAAGGCAATCCTCCTACCTCTGCCTCCCCAGTGCTGGGATTAAAGGCATGCGCCACCAAGCACAGGCCTTTATTCCCAGCACTCAGGAGGCAGATTAGAAGGATCACTGTGAGTTTGAGGCCAGCCTGGGACTACAGAGTTCCAGGTCATCGTGGGATAAAGTGAGACCCTACTCCGGAAGAAACAAAGTAAATAAGTAAGGGCTGAAGAAATGGCTGAGTGGTTAAGTGCTTGCCTGCAAAGTCTAACAACCCAGGGTTCGATTCTCCAGGATACATGTAAAGCCAGATGGAGAGTGGCACATGGCATCTCGAGTTCATTTGCAGTGGCAGGAGACCCTGGCACACCCATTCTCTGTGCACATGTCTGTCTTCTCTCTGTCCCTCTTTTTGCTTGCAAATAAATAAAGATTATTTTTTAAAATATTTTATTTATTCATTTTCAAGCAGAGAGAGAGAGAGAGAGAGAGCACACCAGGGCCACCACCTTGTGGGTCTGGCTTATGTGGGTCCTGGGGAATTGAACCCAGGGCCTTAGGCACTAGAGGCAAGTGCCTTAACCACTGAGCCATCTCTCCAGCCCATAAATATTATTTTTTAAAAAGTAAATCAGTTGAAGAGATTTCCCAGTGGTTATAGGCACTTAAGCTTGTCACATTTCAATTCTACCCACCAATATAAAGTTGAATGGGCACACACACGCACACACACACACACGCACACACACACACACACAAATAATGAAAATGTGTAAATCACATTCCAATTGAGTTAAATGCAGTTAAAATCTTTAGGGAAACTAAAAAAGACTGGAATAACTTAGATGGGAATATCAAATGCAGAGGCATTTAAGCTAGTCTGAATAAGAAAAAATCATCCAGGTATTGATTTGAGAAGCGCATATTCTCAGTAGAGAATCAAAGAGTTATAAAGGAGTTTAGAGAGGTTCCGGAACAAAAAGAAAGCCAAAGTGACTGCAGTGCAATTGAGCTGTGGGGGAGACTGACATGCGATAAACTTGGCAATATAGGCGGTGCTGTGTAGATAGGCAGAGTTTTTATTTTATTTCAGATGCAAAAAACAAAACAACAGAAAATGCCAAGCCAGGTGGTGCACCCCTTTAATCCCAACATTTAGGAGGCAGAGGTAGGAGGACACTGAGTTCGAGGTCAGCCTGGACTAGAGTGAGACTCTGCCTCAAAAAAAAAAAAATGCCATTTCAGGCTGGGGAGCCTATTGGCCAGGTTCACTTCCCCAGCACCCATGTAAAGCCAGATTCACCAAGTGGAGGGTTCATGCATCATCTGGAGTTCGTTTGCAGTGGCAAGAGGCCCTAACACACCCACACTCACTCATCCACTCTCTCTGCTTACAAATAAAAATATGTTTAAATTTTTTTTCTTTGGTTTTTCGAGGTAGGGTCTCACTCTATCTAGCCCAGGCTGACCTAGAATTCACTATGTAGTCTCAGGGTGGCCTTGAACTCATGGTGATCCTCCTATCTCTGCTGGGATTAAAGGCGTGTACCACCACGCCTGGCTTAAAATATTTTTATTTATTTGCAAGCAGAGAGAGATAGAAGAGAGAGAATGGGTGTGCCAAGGCCTCCAGCCACTGCAAATGAACTCTAGATGTATGCACCCACCTTGTGTGTCTGGCTTTACATGGGTGCTGGGGAATTGAACCTGAGTCATTAGGTTTTGCAGGCAAGTGTCTTAACCACTGAACCATCTCTCCAGCCCAATAAATTTTTGTTGTTGTTGTTCAAGGTAGGGTCTCACTTTAGCCCAGGCTGTCCTGAAATTCACTATGTAGTCTCAGAGTGGTCTTGAACTCACGGCAATCCTCCTACCTCTGCCCCTCGATTGCTGGGATTAAAGTCATGCACCATCACACCTGGCCCCCAATATATTTTTAAATGTCATATAAAGGTTTTAAGTAGATATGTAACATCACTTAACCAACATTGTACTTTTATTTATTATTTGGGGGAAGGGTTCGAGGTAGGGTCTCACTCTAGCTTAAGCTGACCTGGAACTCACTTTGTAGGTCCAGGCTGGCCTCAAATTCACAGTGATCCTCCTACCTCTGCTTTCCGAGTGCTGGGATTAAAGGCATGTACCACCACACCTGGCACATTTTAAAAAATATTTATTCATTTTTTCAAGCAGAGAGAGAGAGAGAGAGAGAGAGAGAGAGAGAACCAGGACCACCACCTTGTGGGTCTTGCTTATGTGGGTCCTGGGGAATTGAACCCGGGGCCTTAGGCACTGGAGGCAAGTGCCTTTAACCGCTGAGCCATCTCTCCTGCCTGGCACATTTTATTTTTTTAACTTTTTTTTTTTTGGTTTTTCGGGGTAGGGTCTCGCTCTAGCCCAGGCTGACCTGGAATTCACTATGTAGTCTCAGGGTGGCCTTGAACTCAACAGCAATCCTCCTACCTCTGCCTCCCGAGTGCTGGGATTAAAGGCGTGTACCACCACGCCTGGCATTTTTTAACTTTTTATTGACAACCTCCATACACATACAAAAATATAGAGTGCTTTCACAAATCTGTATGTCATCCTTGGGCAAGGGCCATGCTAATCTCTGTATCACTCCAATTTTAGTATATGTGCTGCAAAAGCAAGCATTTGATAACATCTCATTTATTTACTTAAATTTTATTTATTTGAGATGGGGGAGCATGTGTGCAACAGGGCCTGTTGCTACTCCAAATGGATCTCAGGTGCATCCGGCTTTATGATACTAAGGAATCAAACCTGGGTTGGCAGACTTCGAAAGTTAGCACCTTTAACCATTGAGCCATCTCACCTGCCCTTAAATGGAGATTAAATTTTTTTTTTTTTTTTTTTGGTTTTTCGAGGTAGGGTCTTGCTCTAGTCCAGGCTAACCTGGAATTCACTATGTAGTCTCAGGGTGGACTTGAGCTCACGGCAATCCTCCTACCTCTGCCTCCAGAGTGCTGGGATTAAAGGTGTGCACCACCACGCCCGGCTCTTGGAGATTAAGTTTTTAAAAAAATCACTCACCTATAAAATTTCAAACTATACCTTTGTATATATGATAGTATATAGAACAATATATAGTTTATATACTATATACTATACTATACTATACTAACTAAACTATTCTATACTATACTATACTACTCTATACTATACTAACTATACTATACTGTACTATACTATAATTACTATACTATTCTATACTATACTACTATACTATACTACTATTCTGTACTATACTAACTATACTATTCTATACTATGCTATACTAACTATACTATACTATTCTATACTATACTAACTATACTATACTATATTATACTATACTATACTATTATTCTATACTATACTATACTATACTATACTATACTATACTATACTATACTATACTATACTAAGGAGAGTAAGATTGGGAGCAAGAATAGAGTTGGGGTTAGTAAGGGTAAGAAAGGAATCATGATGGCTTAGACTAGGATGGGAAAGATGTTGGTCAGGAGACTCATTGAATTTGTGGATGGATGGATTGGTTGTGAAATACTAGGAAAAGATCAGAATCAAGTATGACAGGATTTTTAGCAGATTACTCAAGTGAATGATTTCCTGTGATTTTTCTCTTCCTTTGCTCTCCAATTTTTTTTCCACTTACTAAAGACATAGGTTCCTGAGCTCTCTAGTTCGTCTCTTTTCAAAATCAATACTTATTGTTGAGGTTTAACATGTTATTTTATAAGACATGTTTTCCTTGTAACTGGCAGTAATGATCTGTTTGCTTAAGTCAATGAAATAAAATGCTGACATGAATTTCAGCCATCAGAATGCCCTGTGGAAATAGGTTATTTTGGGGAATCGGCAAGATATGAAATCTGTCTTCCACATGGTTGTTTTTAGGAATACATGTTGAAATAGGACAAAGAATTCTTTGTGGTGGGAGGCTGCATTAAAGATTAAACCAGAGCTTTTCACATGTTAAGCGAGTGCTCTATGGCTGAGCTATACTATACCCAGTCTCTGAACTTTTATGATCAATCATGAAATTCTATTTTATAGAATACAAATAAGATTTTGTTCTTTGTTGTATTTCAGCTAAGGAGGATCATTCTAGCTGTAAGTATTTTTAAATTATATCTTCCTTATTTAAAGACTGAGCTCTGTGGCATACACCTTTAATCCAGTACTGGGGAAGTTGGGTTTGGAAGATACTGGAGAGTTTGAGTCCAGCCTCGGGCTACAGAGTTCCTGGTCAGCCTGGGCTAGAGTGAGACCCTGCCTTGAAAAAATGCAAAACATAAATTAAATAAATATTGTTAAAGGTGGCCTTGCTTTATTAAGTGACATTGAAACTATTGACTAATTATGGCACTAATCAAATAATTGATCTATTCAACTAGGGAAAAAATAATATTTGGGGGGGTTATTTTACTTTTTAAAAATATTTATTTGAGGGCTGGAGAGATGGCTTAGCAGTTAACGCTACAAAGCAGAAGGACCCAAGTTCAATTCCCCAGGACCAATGTAAAGCGAGATGCACAAGATGGTGCATGTGTATGGAGTTCATTTGCAATGGCTGGAGGTCCTGGCGTGCCCATTCTCTCTCTCTCCCTTTTTCTCTCTCTCCCTCTTTCCTCTTTCTCACACACATTCTCTCAAATAAATAAATAAAATATTTTTAAATGACTAAAAAATATTTGTCTGCAAGTGTGGTGGGGGATGGTTGCCTGGCTATCTTGCCACTGGTAATGAACTCCAGGCATATGCACTCACCCCTTTATGCATCTAGATTAACATGGGTACTGGGGATTTGAACCTGGGCTATCAGGCTTTTCTTTTTTTTTTTTTTTAATATTTTTTTAATTAATTTTAAAGCAGAGAGAGAGAGAGAGAGAGAGAGAGAGAGAGAGAGAGAGAGAGAGAGAGAGAACACACCAGGGCCACCACCATGTGGGTCTGGCTTATGTGGGACCTGGGGAATTGAACCCGGGCCTTAGGCACTGGAGGCAAATGCCTTAACCGCTGAGCCATCTCTCCAGCCCAGCTATCAGGCTTTTCAAGCAAACATCTTTAAGCCCTGAACCATCTCTCCAGCCTTATTTTGCTTTTTGTTTTGTTTTGCTGAGTTCACATAATACTGAACACCGTATTTCATTCTTTCTGAATACTTTACTGCATATTACTTAATTGTAAATTATTTTTACATAGGTATTCACCAATCCAGAAGACCCTCAGGTGAGCTTGAGTAAGAAACATTAGAAACATAATGCTTCCAATAACTAAATACAAAACTTTTAATATTTCCTGTTTAAAAAACTTTTATTTGCATTTATTTTTATGATGAATTTACTCCTGTGCCATAAGATTTTGTTTCCTCAGTTTTTTATGGGATGTCTTTCTTCTGTGCAGCCTCCTGTTTTGGCTTAGGAGCTGTCTGTTCCTAATCAGTGAGGGTTATGTTCATATGGCAGAGAGAGTTTATGTATGGGTTAATCCAACCATGAGCTCAGTAAGTAAGGCAGTGCATCTTGGGTGCTTTGTTTGTGGACCATGGGAATCCACATCTAAGCTCTTAAATTCAACAGTACTTTTTGTTTGTTTGTTTTGTTTTTGTTTTTCAAGGCAGGATCTTGCTCTAGCCCAGGCTGACCAGGAATTCGCTTTGTAGTCTCAGGGTGGCCTCAAACTCATGGCATTCCTCCTAACTCTGCCTGGGATTAAAGGTGTGCACCACCACACATTTGTAAGCATGTGCAGCAGAAAATCAGCCCTGTTTTTGGGCCACCAACCCTGTGTTCAGCCCCACTGTTTAGCCTGGGCACACTGACCAATACCTACTTTACCACTGTACTGCTGGAATGGTACACACTTAGGTACTTGGAGACTTTTTGAATATGTCATACCCCTGATGGCCTGGGCAGTTTCATGGGTATTCTTAAAGTGAACACAAAGACTTAAATCCTTGATTTGCATGATTTTATGGGGCTTTCTGGGTCGAGAGTAACAAACCATTTTATAAATTAAAAAACAAACAAAAAACCCAGACCTGATCTCCATCCCTATCCATTGTTCACTGAAAATAAGATACGACATCTGTCACCCCATTGATTGCCAGGGTTCACTTGGCTTATCTGTCTAGTTAGGTGGGTGTCCCCTTCCTCCCTCACTGCTCCATATGTGTCCCTTCTGAAGCTGGTTGGTCAACAACCTTCCCTGATATCCATAGTGACAAAGCAGATAGATTGTTTGGACAAAGGCTGTGAATTCATTGTTGTTGTTCCGTGCTCATTATCATATAGTTGTGCATTTTTTCTGTCAGTAAATGAGTAATTTAATTCTTTATTATTTACTGTATGCCAGCAAGTTTATTAAGAACTCTAGAAATTAAGCTGGGCGTGGTGGCAGAGGTAGGAGGATTGCCTTGAGTTCAAGGCCACCCTGAGACTACATAGTGAATTCCAGGTCAGCCTGGACTAGAGTGAGACCATACCTCGAAAAACCAAAAAAGGAAAAAGAAAAAAGAAAAGTGGAAGTTAGGGAAGTTAGGGGCTTAGAAAGTGAAGTTCAAAAAGGGCTGCAAACATGTGGAAAGCTTTGAGGAAGACTTAGAGGGGCTGTGAACCTGTGAGAGCGCCCATGTGGCAGATCCTGAGTGGGAATCCACATGTAGTAAATTCAGGGAAGGTGAAACAGAGCGGGGAGGTTGGGATTAAAGAGGGGAACATACTTGGCATCGTCTGCATACTTTCTCAAGGGGGAAGGGGGGGAAGGGGAGAGACCACATGGCAGATCCTAAGTGGGAATCTACACATGGTAAATTAGAGACCAGCAGACAGGTAGAGCAGAGAGACTGGAATTAAAGAAACATTAAAAGACAGGGTTAGGTCTCCCTTCCCCACCTGGCCAGGCTGCCCAGTGTGGGGACAAGTGGGCCTGGGAACCGAGACTCATGTGAGGAAGTTCAGGCCACACCAGATGCCACTCCAGACACAGAAGAGAAGGGTCTCAGGAAAGGAGATTTCATGGGGAAAAAAAAAAAAAAAAAGACCCACCAGGTTGCCACCTTTCTAGGGTTTAGTTCAGGTAAGCGGGGAAAATTCTGATTTGTTATTTGATCTGGAGGATGGATCAGTCCACCCATATCTGGGTGGGACTGGGATCATAGCATGCTCAACTGTGGACAGCAGGGGGCGTCTTAGATCAATGTCAGACATGAGTTCTAATCCAAGTTAGGAGTGTTCATTCTTATGCCAAGATGTGAAATTGGGTGTTTTGCATCTTCTGCTTTCCTCTGGGCCTCCATCCCTGGATTAAACCCGCCTAGCTTTATCCAATTCTGTTTCAATGGGCTACATAGTGATCCGGAGGCAGCTTGGGTTACACGAGACCATTTCAAATGCTACACCCAGATGATAATAATAATAATAAAAATACACTATTGCAGAAGAGGTAGTGGAAAGATTGTAAGAGCCAAAGGAAGGGTAGGACTGTTTACAGCGCCAACTTCCAGACACAAAACAGCCTTGATATTCATGACTTCTCAGTGCCTGATAATACATAATGGGAGGAAAAGATGACACAAAACAAATCAGAAACTAATTGAGAGGGGGAAGAGATATGGAGGTATAGGGGGAGGAAATGAATCATAAAAGTTTATGGTCTATAATTATGGAAGCTATCAATAAAAAGTTTTTCAAAATATTAATAAACCTTGTGCTTAGGATTTATCTAGTTCATTTTCTGATTTCATAGTTGAATACTAGAGACTAAATAATTTATAAATACAAAGTTTATGATTCTGGAGACTAGGATCTAGTTGTAGAGCCATATCTTCATGAGGGCCTTTCTGCTTATCAGGACTCTATAGAGTCCTGAGAGGGGTTCAGGAAATATAGCTTTTATGGCAGATCTACTTTTAAAATAATCAGTAGGGCTGGAGAGATGGCTCAGCGGTTAAGGCACTTGCCTCCAGTGCCTAAGGCACCTGGTTCAATTCCCCAGGACCCACATAAGCCAGACCCACAAGGTGGTGACCCTGGTGTGCGCTCTCTCTCTCTCTCTCTCTCTCTCTCTCTCTCTCTCTCTCTCTCTCTCTCTCTCTCTCTCAAATAAATAAATAAATAAATAAATAAAATATTTTAAAAAAAAAATAATCAGTAACCCATGAATGGATCAATTCATTTATAAAGATAGAGGTCTTATGACCTAATATCTTCATAAAGACCTCTCATGATCCCATTTCTTAATACCTCATAATAGGGATTAAATTTCAATTTGAGTTTTGGCAGTTCTTAGTAGGGCATGGTGGTGTATAACTTTAATCTCAGCACTCAGGAGGCCATGCTAGTAGGATGGCTGTGAGTTTGAGGCCAGCCTGACTACATAATGAAATCCAGATCAGCCTGGGCTAGTTGAGACCCTACCTAGAAAAACAAAACCAAAAAATTTGCTAAAGAATAGAGGCTAGAGGGATGGAGAAATGGCTCAGCTGTTAAGGCACTTGCCTCCAGTGCCGGAGGCCCCATGTTCAATTCCCCAGTACCCACATAAGCCAGACCCATATGGTGGTGGCCCTGGTGTTCTCTCTCTCTCTCTCTCTCTCTCTCTCTCTCTCTCTCTCTCTCTCTCTCTCTCTCTCTCTCTCCTCTCTCTCATCTCTGCTTGAAAATGAATAAATAAAATATTTTTTAAAAAAGAATAGAGGCTAGAGCGCACACCTTTAATTCCAGCACTCACCCTGAGACTACACAGTAAATTCCAGGTCAGCTGGGGCTAGAGTGAGACCCTACCTCGAAAAACCAAAAAATAAAATAAAAAAGAATAGAGGCTAGGCATGATGGCACACGCCTTTTACTCTATCACTTGAGAGGCAAAGGTAGGAGGATTCCTGTGACTTTGAGGCCAACCTGGGACTACAGAGTGAGTTCTAGGTCAACTTGGGCTAGGAGTAAGATCCTACCTTGGGGGGAAAAAAGATACCTATTTCTTGCAGTTCTAGAGACAGACAACTCCAAAATCTAGTGGTTTACATACCTGGTGAGGGCTTCCTTACTGTACCATCCCATGGAAAGTGGCTGGGATGGGTGAGAGAAGAAAGAAAAGAAAGGGAGAGAAGGACAGAAACACTCATCTTTTTTCTAGGAACATGCTCGCATGATATTCAACCCAGCCCTGTAATAACTGAATCCATTCATGAGGGCAGAGCACGCTTGACCTAATTGACTCTTTAAAATTTCATTCTTGAAGCTGGGCGTGGTGGCGCACGCCTTTAATCCCAGCACTCGGGAGGCCGAGGTAGGAGGATTGCTGTGAGTTCAAGGCCACCCTGAGACTACATAGTGAATTCCAGGTCAGCCTGGACTAGAGCGAGATCCAACCTCGAAAAACCAAAAAAAAAAAAAAAAAAAAAAAAAAAAATTCATTCTTGGGGCTAGAGAAATGGCTCAACAGTTAAAGGCACTTGCTTGTAAGGCCCTGACAGACAGCCCAGGTTTGATTCCCCAGTACTCATATCAAGACAGATGCACAAAGTGATGCATGAATCTGGAGTTCACTTGCAGTGGCAAGAAACCCTTTTATATGCCCATACTTACTCACTCTGCTTCTTTCGGTCTCTCTCAAATTAAAAAAAAAAATTTAATCCCACTCCTCAAAACTATTGCATTAGGGATTTAATTTTCCAATACCTGAACTTTCATTTTTTT
>PVHP010029108.1:0-22646 GCA_004024765.1 Zapus hudsonius
ACCAACTGTTCTCTGATTGGACAGGAAGCCTGCTCGGTGGGAGAAAACTCAGATTACAGAGAGAAGAGTGGGCTTGCTCACCAAAAATCTCTCAAATAAATTTGCACACTGAAGCATCCATTTTCTAAAACTGACTCCATTTCATAAAACAGCCCATATATGAAAGAACCTCTCCTGGCTCACTCCCCCTCCCCTTCTGTGGGAGGTCCCAAGTCATAAACTGAACAAACACTCCATAAAAGGTAAGATATGACTGTTCCTGGAATATGAAATGCAAATACCAGGCTCCAACTGGATAACCAATCAAAATTGTACAGATCAGGACAAAAGAACCAATGGAAATATAAAACGTCCTGTGGTCTGGGCTGTATTATAATTTTGTGGTTCTTGCCTATATATACACCTGGAGCTTTTGTTCCTCGGGGCTCTCTGCCACTCATCAGTCAGGGAGCCCGTCTGCACAGCCCCCCAAAAAAAAAATCCTCTTGCTTTTGCATCTGCTCCTCTGGTTGTTTGAGTCCTGGGGTTCGCTCTCCCGAGAAAGACCTTGGGGGAGTCTTTCACACACCTCCTCTAATGCAAGCTGCTCTCATTTTTGGTTGCTTTGTTTTAGAAATGGCAGGGAAAATGGAGGAGATCCAAAATTCATCAATATATCAAGAAAATACCCAACTGCCCAACACAAGACTTGCCACCTCTTCCATGTGTGCCAATGCCCAGGAGAAAAGGCAGAGGAAGAGGGGACATAAATACTGCTCTTACTACCTGAGAAACAGTCTCAGGGTGATGACAGACGTGGTGATCAATCAAAACCTATGTAAGCAGATATCCAGAGGCTACAAGACTTACATTCAATGTTACTGCAGAAGAGGAGGCAGACAGACTGTAAGAATCACCATCACATAGCAACTGACTGAGTCCTTCATGACCCCCACAGTGAATCCCAAACCCCCTTGAGGAGGGCACAAGGAACACAGGAGGAGATTTAATCGTATAATCTGTCTGTTTTTACACACACACACACACACACACACACACACACACACACACACACATATATATATATATATATATATATATATATATATATAAAACTTTAGAGGAATTTTTAGTTCCTTATATACATCAAAATACAAATAGCCCAAATGCTATTGAAATATATGCCCAATTTTTCAATAAAGGCCTTTCAATCTGTGTCTTTGACTAAATTCTTTACATCTAACTTTGAATAAAACACTACAACATATTTTAAAAGGCACAACAAAACATATATTCTGAAGAGAAAAAAAATAAAGTCACATAAATAAACTCATATGGTGGAAACTGTAAGAGTATAAAATCACAAAATTAACATGTTCATTTTCATGCAGAGATTTAATTGGAAATTTGGGTGTTAGAGATATGGTTCAGAGGTTAAAGATGTTTGCTTGCAAACCTGATAGCCTGGGTTTGAATCTCCAGTACCCACATAAAGCCAGATGCAAGAAAATAGCACATGTATCTCGAGTTTGTTTGCAGCAGGAGGACTTGGGCCACCCATTCATTCTCTGTCTCTCTCTCTGTCTCTCTCTCTCTCTCTCTCTCTCTCTTCACATGAATAAATAAATTATTAAATAATAGTATACTATACATAGACATCTTTAAAGAAAATGAGCTTGACTCTAACAAAAAAGAATCCCTTTCTGAACTCATTAGTAGGATCACCATAGGCAAGGAAAAAATGAACTGTAAGATAACTCAATAAAAACTGTAGAGCTAAAATAACAAGACTACTTTTTTCAAGCATTCATAGTGCAATGTCCAGCAAGTTCTCTCTCCTGCATTTGATCAGCAGCACCACAAAGTAATGTAATGATGGATTAAATTAATAATAGACACAAAAGCCTGACCCAACCATCTCAGATAATCATATAAGAGAAAAACTAACCTGTTTGCCACTGTGCATATTATGTCAAAATTGTAGAAAAAAATCAAATATAAAGAGAATGTATTGGAAGAGGTCAAGAACCCACAGAATATATAACCTACAGAAAAACAATGAGTCACAATAGAATAATACCTCAAATATTCCAACCAAACAAGGGAGAAATGTTTAAAGTGTGGAATAAAATAACACTAATTTAAAATTCTGCCCAGAGAAATTTCACACTATAAATGAAGGTGAAATGAAAGCTTCGCAAATAAATTTTGAGCTTTCTTGAATAGCTTTCAAATGTATATCAAAAAGTGACACAATGTTATTTGATTTTTTTACTGTTGTTTAATGACAATTATCTGATCTGTGCCCAAGAACATTTTTAACAGTGAATAATTAGTCATACTATTCCTCTATTCTGAAAAAAAAAATATATATATATATATATATATATATGTGTGTGTGTGTGTGTGTGTGTGTGTGTGTGTGTGTGTGTGTCCTTTTCTAACAAAACAAAATTCATGTTGGTTATGTGAGAACTTCTGTATACCCCAAGTGTGGGTTCAAAGGCATGTATCATTATTTTTCTTAGAAAAGTCAGTATTTCTTGAGCATTTACTTGTAAGAGTAAAACATCTTAAGTAGTAGCATCTTAAAACATTTTAATACTCATGGCACCCTTAAGTAGTATTGATGCTATTTTTCTCCATAGTTAAATAACAAAGGCACACAGAGGCTACATAATTCCAGAAAACCCACAGCTGATTGGTTGGATAACCATGTTACGAAACCATAGTTGTATCATAAAACCAAAGAATGCCTCTCTTCCTGACTTTTTGAGTTATTTTCACTAGTCCGCTCCATTGGATTTTACTTGTTAGTGCTGATTTATCCTTAATGCTCGAATTTTCCTCTTTTGATGTTAATAGCACTTAGTTTGTGTGCTATATTTTAATCCACGATCTGTATATAAAGTACAAAACAAAACCATTATATTTAAATACAGTTTTTTGTTTAACAAAAGGCAATTTTTCAATACAGAAAATTTAAAAATATGCAAAACTTACTCTATTTTAAACATTATCAAAGATAAAATAAATTATACATATTAATATACCTATAACAGATCTTTTGAGTACATATATATAATATATAATATATAATATATATATATATATTCTCAATGTTTTTGGTAAGTTATTACTAAAACTAAAAATTACATAGTCTTTAGGTGAATGTAACTAAAAATGTACATATGTGTTTAATCATTCATTTATATTCATTTGATTTTCAACAGTATTTTGATCATTATAAAATAAGAGCTAGCATGAAATTATAAAAAGAGAATGGTAACATTTCAGGGAAAATATACATTATAGTACAGGCAAAGTATTACGGAAATGTTCATCATCACTGTTTTGAGAACGCTTTTACATATTTCTGAAATCAAAAGCAATTAGGTGTGGCTTATAATGTTATTTGACTCGTCCAGGTTTCTTAGAAATTATTCCTAGCATACAGAATCATGCATCATTCAACATTTGTGATTACAGGAGTTTCTGATTTCTGCTAGAAAGATGCATTTGTGCAGGCTTTGATTTGCAACAGGGATACTCAGAGATAAGAGCATCCAAGAAGCAGCCCTCATTTGGCAGGTATTGATTGTGGAGACAATCAGCACAATTCTGACATCTGAATCTATAATGGAAACATCCTAATTCTGAATTCTAGATTGACAGTGGGGATATGTATAGGGAAGCAGAGTCCAGTGCTGCGTTGTAATGTTTTTTTTTTTTTTTCTGGAGATGGAATAGAGAAAATTCAACAATATGAATGATCCAGATAATTAATGCATACATCTTTTCCATTGTATTACCTTGTTTTTTAAAAAAACACAGGGATATGATTTACCCATAATTAAGAATAATGGCAAATATAGTAATGGAGATAATAAGCATTTTAAATGGGGATCTGTATTGGTTTCTGATTTCAGTCATGCAGTCAATGAGGAAACAGTCTCATCACATGACGTGACAATCCAGGGCATTCTGAGTCAGGATCAGAAGATACGGTAGGTAGTCAAACAGGGTCACATGTGTCACAAGGAATGGAAGTACTATTGAAATAAAGTTGTGGTGGAATGTTTCATACACAGAAAAGTAATAAGCTTCCATATTAAAGAATCTTTGATAGACTTATGTAAAACTCATGGCAGGAAACCTCAAGGTTGACACACCTGAAATAAATCCAAACTTGATTTCCTCATGGTTGGAGAATTATAATCTGGTTATAATATGCAACTGCATAGTCATTTTATTTGTTTATTATGTTAATCTTAAAGATGTGATTTGAAAAGATGAGTTAACCAGAATCCTGACTGGAGACGTGTTAAAGACATGAAATCTCCAAGCACTAAGATTCCATGAATCCCCATAAGCTCTGATTGCAAGAAGAAACATCTCTTTTACCCACGGCTATCCTTAATGATCTTCATTTAAGGTAGGCATGCTAACACCATGCCACAACTCTGCTTCCTACATTTACCTCCCAAGTAAAAGAAATTGAAATTAGATTTCAAAATGCTTCAAACAAAGGAACAAGGTGTTTATTAAAATTGTAATACATTCTAAATCATCCCAGTGATTTTTCAAAATATGTCTGGAAATGATTGTGAAGTAACTAAGTAGGAAAATAACAGCATTTTGAAAAGCTCAATTTATTGATGTGAAGTTATCCACCAGAAAACTTGTTTGTAATAAGCTATCTGAAAATGGCTCCAAGTAAATGACATTTTTTTTAATGAATCAGACTCAACAGCCTAGAGTAAAGGAATTTAGAGTGCTGGAAATCTTGTCGTAATCTAGAGAAAAGATTTTTTTTATGTAATGGAAATATTAACAGAATATTTAAAACATATATTATATATATGTGTGTGTTTATATATAAATAAAAGTAAATGCACATGCATTGATATGGATTGGTACATATATAGCTATTTCTACAAATTGGTTCAGATACAGATATAACACTGATAGCAGTTAGAATCCTTTGACAATATGTCTAGTGTCAGGAAGTTCTGCAAGATATATTTGCATGTAAGTCTTTACCTTTACATTATTTATCTCTGCTGTTTTACTTTCCAAAGAGCAACTTAAATCACTGTGGCACATCTGTGAATGAAAAATAAAATGAAATTGGAAAATAAACATCTCATCTAACATGGCAACCACACCCTATAAACCATGACTATAGTAGGCAGCTGGACCTTGACATCCAACCACAAGTGTAATCCATTGATAACAGTATCTGTTAACCACAAGGGTGATCATGCCAGGTGGAGAACACTGATAGCCATGTTGAAAGAACAAACATCACTCAGTGGAATGGAAGATACTTCAATATAAATCTCTTAATCATCTCAGTGCAAAACAGTAATGTCTGATTCCTCAGGAACATACTGAGACAAATTTAGAGAAAAAGGAACGAGGGTTGAGAGGTGGTCTAACTGGTTAGACTATATGAATAAGGTAATGAGTTTGATCACCATTAGTAAACAAAGAAGAGAAAGAGAATATGCTGATGAAATTAAAGTTTTGTAGAATTAACCTATCATCCATTTTAGTAAAAGTTCAGTGTATAAAATATATTGTTCGGTATCATGCTCCACATATCACCTAAAATTCTAATTATTTTTTATCTTCATCCAATAAGATATTTTAAATTCCTTTTATTAGGCTTTACCTAAACTATTAGACTCATTAATATTTACTGTTTCCCTCTATTTTCAATTTTACTTTTGGGGAATATCATTTGTATTTGAAATATATCTATTTGATTTTTATATATTTTCAGTTACTTCAACATTATCCATTGTACCTACACATGAATTTGTAATAACTGCTATTAATAACACTTTATATTTTTGTTTTCCATTAGTTGAGATCATAAACATCTTGTAACTTTGTTCTGGATTCAGTACTCAATTTACATATTGAAAATTGTGTCCCAACTTTCCTTACATAGGGTTGAATTGTTTATATTCTGAGTCCCTTTGCATCTGCCAATGTGCCCCTTTTGAAAATGTTTGTCTATGAAGAAAACTTGTTTATAACTGATTGCTGGGTTGTGGCTGGTATAGATAGTATTCTAACTCACCAAGAAGCCACTGCAGCAGAAAAGAATGCTAGCAGGTTCCTTTCATCACTGGTCTAGAAGTCCTCAGCTCTGCAAGCTTCAGAACTATTTCTCATATTGAATTTCATGAGGCTGAATTCATTATTACTAGCCTTTCTACTACTCTTATTTAGAAGCTGGAAACTTTTAATCTCAGAAATTAAGTTCGAATTTCTTCTTTTTGATTACTTTTATTAAAAATATTAAAATGTGTACAAAATAGAAAATGATACAAATGCCCCATCAAAACTCCATCAAATTGTATTGCTATATTTTAAGCAAAGAAACCTCTTAGTATAAACATTGGTGTGCAAACTTTCAGAATGCATGCTGTTATTTCTTTAGAGGAAAGCTAGTGGTGAGATTGGAGTGAGTAAGCAATAAAAACCACAGGAAAAAATGTCTTTTATTTATTTTGTGACAAAAAAATAAATAAATTTTAACCCTGGCAGCTATCTTTTTATATTTAGTAGAGCTTTCTGAGTTTTATCAGTCTAAGTCAATATTTGTCCAGATTCCAATTTTGAATTATAGTAATTAGTAAATACATAAACTATATAGTATGCATAAATATAATTTATGGATTCATGTGCAAATATACTATTTTTGTTTATTTTATTCATTTTTTGTCATCTTCTGGTATCTGTACTTATTTATATATTTTCAGATGCACAAATATACTTATGTTTAAATTATAATCCCATGTATTTATTCACATATAAAAATTTTGAAGACATTTATATGTAGGCTGTTTTAAATAACAGTATAATGTTAAAAATCAGTCTGCTATTGATATTATACATATAGTGTTCTATAATATTTCATAATGGGTAAAATTGCCAAATCATGAATTTTACTATTTCTAAAAAGAAAAATTATGTAGCTTTACAAGTTATTAGTAAAAACTTTAAGATATGGTTTGTATAGATTTCTGTCTTGCAGTTTGTACTCTGGTAAAATTCTGTCTTCCAATAGCTATGCTTTTGGCCAATGGTTTCCCTCAAGTTTTCAGCCTCACAAACTACTTTTACACCATTCAGTCTTAAGACCTAGTCAACTGTGAAGGCAGAGTTTCAAAGCCTTTTCTTTTGCCTGGTCTCCAGCAAAAATTAAGAGAAGACAATGCTTCTTGCTGGCTGATTTGATTAGAAGCTCTTGTAATGTGGTTGAAGGTAAATGATATTCAGCCTTTTTCAAGGGCAAGATAAGCCACAAGGCTTCTGTGAGGCCCTACTATGCACAGTGATTTTGATTGAATCACAGCGCAATGTAAAGTAATGGAGAAAAAAAATGGTTACATGAATAAGTACAGAAAGAGGTTGTATAGAACTAGGTTAAAATGAAGTAAATGAAAATGTTTTCCACAGAAAGCCTATTAATCTTTATTGTGTGAAGCACTTCTCCTCTAAGAGGAAATATTCATTAGAAGGTAAGTTTTATCTCAATTAGCTGAGTAGTTGTTTTATGACCCAATCCATAAATTCAAATGTCCCATTCAAATCAATCAAAACACCATTTGTGCACTGGTGGCTTCAAGCATTTCTGAAGCACTTGCTTAATATAAAGGTTCCATCAAGAAAACAGGATATGTAAAGAGGTATTAACCTGATAGGCCAAACAGATAATAGATAGTTGAATAAAAACTTAAATGAACAAATAACTAGATTATTCTAAATCTTGCAAAAACCTAAAGTGCTTCATATTTCAGGAATGCACACTGGCCCTCCTCTTGCGATGTGGATGAAATCTGTGAGAACATATTGGAAGAACATTGCACTAAGTGGAATCTCATCAGGAAGCACTTCAAAGAAGTGCTGTCTAATGTTCAAATGTAAATGTACTTTGATGACCTTCCTTTTATCCTGCTCAGTATTAAAATGCTTCCCTAATACTTCTTTCCCCCAAAGCCAGGGCCAGTTAATCAGATAATCTTTTCAAATAACCTTTGATACTATAGACTGATTAAAACCAGGGTTGAAAAAATATAGAGTGAATTGAGGCAAGTTTGACCTTTGCAAATTGTAAGCTATATAAAGGTAATCTTGAATATCCCCCTTTCCAAGTACCATTTTATGTTTGAATTTACTGATTTTGATGTTATTACTTATTCTTCCCCTGACTTTTTGTTTCTACAACTCCATTGATGCTTTCTACAAAGGTTATCAAAGGTATTTGACATATAATTTTAGCAAACCCATTCTCAATTTCTTAATTTACTGTGTATTTGCTTGAAAATCCATTTTTGAACTTTAATTCATTCATTCAAATAAAAAGTTTAATAAAAGTCTATTGTCCTTCACAGGATTTAGATGTATTCAACAAATATTGCATGCATATGTTTCTATTAGACATAATCCTCTATAAATTGTATATCATTAAGCATAATCCTCTATAAATTATATATCACTAAGATAATAATTATTCCTACAAATAATCAATTTTTGCTTTTGATTCTTTTAAATATTCTTTCAATAACTTTGATTAGAAAATAAATAGGATAGGGCTGGTGAGATGGCTCAGCGGTTAAGGCACTTGCCTCCAGTGCCTAAGGCCCCTGATTCAATTCCCTAGGACCCACATAAGCCAGACCCACAAGGTGGTGGCGGCTCTGGTGCATTCTCTCTCTCTCTCTCTCTCTCTCTCCCTCCCTCTCTCTCTCCTTGAAAATGAATAAATAAAAATATTTTTAAAAAGAAAATAAATAGGATAAAATGACTTAATAGCTTTATAGCTATTTTAATTTTACCCATTGTATACATGACCATTTAGGTAACAATTTTTGAGTAGAAGATGAGCAGATGGATGAAGATTCATAACTCCAACAGAATTACTTTAAACATTGATGCTAACCCCACTGAACATATTTTTATTTTATTTTACAGTTAAATTCCACAGGCAATTAACATAATTAGTTCAATTCATATTTAATTATTAAAATCAGTTTTTGTCAAAATTTCCAATTATGAGATATTAGAGAAGAGTAATGATCAATTAATTTTTACCAGTTTGATTTTCACATTTGGAATTATTTAATGTGAAATATAAGCAAGGCGTTTTGGGGGTGATTTTTTTTCAAAGTAGTGTCTCACTCTATATCCCAGCCTGACCTCGCTGTTACTTTGTAGTCCCAGGCTGGGCTTGAATTCACAGCAATCTGACTACTTCTTCATCCTGAGTGCTGGGGTTAAGGTGTGTCCCACCACACCTGGCTGCAAGTTCTTTTTGTATAAGTAAAGCTATAAGTATAAAATAAAACTCAAATATGTTCCTAGCTAATATATCATTCATTTGTGCATTAAATACCACCACTTTGTGGTAACAAAATACCTAAGCAGTTTATGGGAGGAAGGGCTTATTTTGTATTAGAGTTCCAGGAATGCAGTGCGTGATGGAAAAGGTATGGTTGACAGGAGCAGGAGAGACTCAGTCAAACTGTTTCCGAAAAGAGAGATGAGTGTTGATTCTTGGCAGGCTTTCTCTTCATTGTTCAGTCCTGGTCACTAGCCCATGGTGTGGTACAGCCCACAGCTTAAGATGGGTCTTGCCAAATCTAGAAACTCTCTCAGAGATAGGTTTCCTGAGTGATCCAAGATTCAGCCAACTTGGTAATAAAGATTAGCCATCACTAATCTTTAGTAATTTTGTTATTCTCAGCAACTTTTAAAACCAAAAATGCTTTTTTCTCTAAGAAGGTGAGACATAAACAAGGAAATTTCTTTGGTTTACTGATATTCTTTTTTTCTTCCATCCTTTATACTTCCTTTATATAACCAAATATATTCCAGAGGGGTTACTTATACAACATGATTTTGCCTACAACTGAAAAAAAATGAAAAAGGAAAAGGAAACCAAACACCTTCAGCACCAGCTATACCAAAAGGAAAATACACAATCAAAATCAGAATGAGAAACACTGAGTATTAAATGGGAGATATCTAAAATTTTAGAATTGATCACACTTTTCTTCTGAATACTAAGAGTAACATTTTCAAAAATCAGTTTGTAATTTTCATTCAAAAATCAATTATTGGAAGGATAATGAAGTTTTAAATAATCAGATATGAATCTGAGAGAATAGGTAGACAGCTGAGACCCTCGAACCGAAGAAGATACAGGATGCAAAGGTCACAGTGCACCACATTCATGAAGTAACCCCATCAAAGGAGACCTTGCTCAAGGGGCGATCTGTGAGTCTATACATTGTCTCGTGATTACATGTAGGAATATCAGGTTTTACTTAAATGCTTGCTATGTTTGAATAATACATCAATTTCCCTCTGAAATACTTTCAAACTTCTCATATATTTAGGATGACTGACTTCACTCCAGCCTTTACACTTAATCTTCTTCTCTATGATAATTTAGGAAGGGGCATGTGAGCAATATTTTAATTTTCTTCTGCACAAACGAAGTGTAAAAATGACATTGGTGCTTGGCTGGAGATTCTCAAAGCCTGGAAACTGGAATCAGTAGAAAATCTATCTAAGAGACAGAGAGGATTCTGTGACATTATTGTTTGCACCTCAGTATCAAGCTATGCTTTATAGATAAAACACCCAATAAGCTATTGACAAATATCTCGGTTGCCCAACAATACTAGATGTTAGGACTCTAATAATGCTCAGGACACCACTTGTTTGCTTGCAGAACAGAGAAATTAAGCAGAAACTGAGGTCAAAGCTCTTCCCTGTTAGGTGCAAAGTGTACAACATGCAGGTCCAGCATGATGCGCACATTAGTGCAATAGCAGCATGTCTGTTATGTGAGTACCAACTGTTCTCACTTTGAATTTGACATCCACTTCATGGAGGAAAGGTTTAGACTGGTGGTAATAATCTGGTCAAAAGACTATGGCTATGATTTGATTAGAGAAGCATCTCTTTTCAGATGGCAATGACAACAGGGTGACACAAAAGTCATCATAGTGCTGACAAAAGTGTAAATTTAGTGTTCAGCACTCAGTGGGGCATCTCTGTAACACTCTCCAAGGCTCAGGGACCATTGAGGAAGAAGCAGCTACAAGAATGTAAGAACCAAAGGAAGGGGAGGAGTGCTTACAATACCACCTGCCTGAAATAAAGTAGCATTTGCATTCCTGACCTCACAGGGGATGTTCTATGCACAAGATCTACATAATATTGGGCCTATCAACATGCTGCCTTAGATGATGGAGGAGGGCAAAAAAAAGACATCAATTTGGCGGAGTAAATAGTAGTTGGAAAGATGGGGCCCAGTCACTAGTGAGATCAAAAGGAGGATTGTGAGATGGGATTTTGTAAAATTCTTAAACTCACTGGGTCTTCTCTACTGTGAAGACTTGCTGTGGGTGACATATGATTGCCAAGAAGCTCGAGCCCAAAGACCTAAACAAAGTTTTTAGTCAAGATAGGTCACCATGGGCTGCAGAGATTGCCCAGTGGTTAAGGTGCTTGCCTACAAAACCCAAGGACCTGAGTTTGACTCCCCAGTTCATGCGTAAAGCCAGATGCACTAAATGGCACATGCACTTGGAGTCTGTTTGCAGCAACTCCAGGTCTTGACATGCGAATTCTCTCTGTCTCTCTTCTATCTCTCTGCTTTGCAAATAAATAAATAAAATTTAAAATAAAAAAAGATATTTCACCAAGAAAATTCATGTAAAACTACAGGTATCTGCTCAGAGAGAACGGAACATAGAATTCTTACTTCTCAATCTATATTTTCATTTTTGCTAATGAAAAACATGCTTGGGACAAAAAATACTAAATAAAAAACTTGGAAGGGATTAATAATTGTCTGTTAAATTACTTAATATAAACTATTAAATCAAAAATTAAGGAAATTGTTAGAGCAAATTATTGGACTATGAAAAAAGAGATAAACATCCTATGAACATAATGAAGACTTAGACCTAGAAAGTTTTAGACAAGATAAAAGGAATGAGAGTGTCTTCACTGTCATCCCCCTATTCATAATTTATGGCAGTCTACGGGAACTCATTGTAGACTTTTTTTTGTTCTGTAGACCTGTTTGTTGTTACATACTATAGCCCTATTACCTAACCTTGCAAGTGTATTGTCATGTACACATCTCTGTACCTAAACTATAAAACACCCTATCAACTGAGGCTCATGGCCAATGCCTTCATGGGGTGACCCATGCATGGCTTACAGGTGTAATATAAATCCTTTACTCTCCTCTAGCTGACAGGGCTTTGTCTTTCATTGGTTGGGGTGTTTCTACTTCAAAACTACTGCTAAAGAATTTTCTTCAGCATCATATCTTTCATAAAATAATAAATATCTATGGAAATAAAACTTATTGTTACATATTTTAAAATCATTCTGATTACTGGACATTGCTTTTTATAATACTTATTAATAAGCATTGCCCTAAAGAATTACTTATACTGCTTTTAGTTTCCAGCTATAGTCTTACTTTTAATTACTTAAGATAATCAATGGCTCTATAATTTTTATTGACTAGGTTATTATTTAATTTCCTGGTATTAGCATTTGAGGAGTACAACATGTTAATAATATGAGCATCCTTATTAATGGCTGGAGTTGTGCTTGTGGTGGAGCTGATGCAAGAACATGGGGAACACTGACACACATGCATTCTTCCTGCCCATTTCAACCTAGAACCTGGGTGGAAAGAATGACATTTCAGACCTGCTCAGATCAATGTCGAGAATTTAGTTGAAATAATGCCAGAAACATGCACCTTGCAACTCCATTAAAATTTTGAGATTAGAATTGGAATTATTTCTACTGATTTTCTTTCATGAGCATGACAAAAACTTCCTACTAGGCTTTTTAAAGGACTCTGGTTAGAGAGAGCTTGTGAAAAGTAGACCGTTTAATGCTTATTAATGCCATTTCAAACATCATGCCCATCTCATTAGCTTAAAATAATTGACACCATTTTAAAAAGTCACTCCAAACCGTTTTAATGATGAGAAACAACAAAATGCATACTTTGCAAAATGCATACTTTATTTCACAAACAAACAATATGGTCATAAAGTTTTGAAAAGATATACAATATCCAGAAAATTATGTCCATATGGCATGTTGGTTGGTGACTCACAGCCCATAATATTACTCATTTTGCATGGCTAAGCAGCCAGCCAAATGTGCAAGTATAATTAGGAACACACCTCATCTGTGAAAGGGTATCTTTAAAATGAATCTGATTCATGGAGAATGTCAGGTTCATTAACTCTTGGGAGCCCTTTGGGTGCCATCTAAAAACCATTTGTTCTCCCGAATGTAATTTTCCAAATCTTACCCTAGTGGCATAGGTGTCTGAAAAAAAGAGGAAGGAAATTCTCCTTTATACTGTACACCTGTCTAAAGTAAAATTCTTCTCAATCTGCTATTCCCACTTACCCTTCATTAATTGTTGTCTTCTTTTTACAATTTTTTGCATGAACACATCTGCATGTTGGTTGTGAATACATTGGTAGATATTAAGTGTTTGGGGTTATTTTCTGAATCACCATAGTTAGGGTAAAACAGATGGTGTGTTTAGACAGTACACATCTCAGGTATTTAACAAGGCATACTTCCCAGCTCTTTGTTTATTTAATTATTTTATCTGTGAAAATAGAGCAATTCCCTCAGATATTTGTAATTTTTTTGGTTTACAACACAGTTATATATATATATATATATATATATATATATATATATATATATATATATATATATATATATATGCCATAGAAAATACCAATGGAGTTATTAAAGTTATACTTTGGAGATACTTCTGTAAAATTAGCTTATTAAAAGTTAGGTAAAATAATAACATTTATATTCACTTACCATTGATGTTGGTTTTTAATTATTGAAAAATAAGTACTATTAGAAAATGAAGACAAAACTTTTATTTTCCAAGCACACGAATACCAATTTATCATTTAGTGGCAGATGAAATGAAGAGATCTTAAGATAATTTGTGTACATTTAAATATTTTCTATTTCTGTCATGAATTTTAAATCTGATATTTGAGTTCTCTGGGATTAAAGTTTCTGATGTATTTTATATATTTATATACTTATTTATTCATTTATTTATTTCTATTTTAATTGGGATTAAATCCAGAGCCTCTCTCATGCTGAGTAAGCATGCTACTATGAAAAATTGCATCCATCACCCTATTATTCCTACATCTGTAAAATAAATTTTTCACACTTAGATGTTTTCTGCATATACCGGTACCCTTTCTTCCTAAAAACAACATGAATTACCTATTTTGGCCTGTCTTTGCATTCAAATGCTTCTCTCACGCTTCTGTGAGGAGTTTGTATGTCACATCAATTAAGGTGATCAAACATAATTTCACTGTCTGACACTCTCTCCACACACACATGACACAAACACATTTCACCTAAGACAATGTCTCAATAGGTTAATTTCATTGGGGTCAAAATGAACAAAGTAAGTAATAATTTAAAAGGACGGCAAAAGTCATGTTTCACATGCATTAAAAAAAACTGTTCTAGTCTGGCTTGGTGGCACACGCTTTTAATCCCAGCACTCAGGAGGCAGAGGTTGGAGGATGGAGGTTTCAGGATAGCCTGAGACTACAGAGTGAATTCCAGGACAGCCGGGGCTAGAGTGAGACCCTACATCAAAAAACCAAAAAAAAAAAAAAAAAGTACTTCAACCTTTTATTCATTTTATTCATTCATTTGCACAAAATAACTTTCCTTATTCTTTACCCACTATTGAATCTATATAAAATATTAAGTTTTTAGCTTGATGTGGTTCAGCAGTGAAAGGTGCTTGCCTGCAAAGCCTAATGGCCCAGTTTCGATTCCTCAGCACCCACATCAAGCCAGATGCACAAAGCAGCACATGCATCTGGAGTTCTTTTGAAGTGACAAAGCTCTGATGCACCCCCCTCTCTCCTTGCAAAAAATAAAAATATGTTTTAATTTTTTTTTCTTTCTCATATATATATGTTTCTGTATATGTACTTAATAAAACCTTTAAATATAAATCCATATATATGTATGTGTGGGTATGAAACATTACTGCAAGCAGTTTTATGATGAGAAATAACTACAAAATGTAAGCTTTATCTCAGAAAGATTATATGTATATATATATATATATATATATATATATATATATATATATATATATATATTCCCACCCCCAGACTTCTATTACTTGCTTAAGTATGACATGATCTGATACCCATCAACATATTAAAATCCCAGAACCAAATAACCCCCACTAATTTCTATATAATTCATGATTGAAAACAAGTGAGCATCAATATTTTTATACTTTTCCTTAAAATTTATGTTTTAATATGCTGATAATGTTTGTTTTTACCTCTAAAGTTTTATTGCCTAATTTAGATTATTATCAAAATGAACATTTTTTATTGTCCTTAATGACAATAAAACATTTAGTGGGCAAACAATGAGTTGTTATCTCCAATTCCCCGCTGCCTCCCCTCCATGGGTCGTCTGGATCAATACTTGTGACAGGGGACCATGGATAGCCTAATATTCAGCCAGGTTCTCCTGGCCATGCCTCTGGATAGTCTTCCCCCACCACAGCTCTCACAATCTTTCCACCCCCCTCTTCCGCTCAGTTCCCTGAGTCGTGGTGGGTGAGTATTAAGGCTGCTTTAAGGTTGTGAGCTTAGGGGTCTTTGTGTCAAAAATCATTGGTTTCTGTCTCACTGGTTTATCCTGTGTTGATTTAATGGCTGTGGCTGTGGGTCCCTTGTTCATCCCGACATTCTCTGTGGGGTTCCATATGGATCCTCCACGGTATGACTGTGGTGGCTCCTCTCTTGCCAGAATCTCAGCTATTGGCTTACAGTTGGTTGGTAGGGTTAGATGGGCCACAGCTCTCTCGCTGCATCCTGAAAAATAAAAACACAATCTCCATCGGAGAGTGAGATCAGTGTAGGTTAACAAATATACACAATTCTGGAATTACCTAGATTCTATTTTCAGTAGCCTCCCGTCAATCACTCCCATAGTGCAACTTGTCTTGGGAGCCCAAGAGTACGGGATCCAGTGTCTATCACCCTGAATCCCAAGTTCCAGACAAGGGGTACCCCTCACTAAATGGAAAATTGGCAGAATTTAAAAGCTGTTGATTGTCTCCCCCAGGCCCAGGCTCCTCTATTACACAAGTGTTCATTTCTTGGTTTGCTGTTCTCTCCCAGTAGGAGGTGTGGCCAGCCTACTCATGACCACAGAATATGTTTCCTGTCAGTGGTCTCTGTTTACTCCAGCTGCCTTTGATCAGTTTCTCCTAGTAGCCTGTGCAGTGCCTTCCAGTACTACACTAACTGCCTTCTGGGGGCTGGATACCATTCCGGATAATGAAGGGTCTCTCGATGCTGATTGATGGCATTCTGTGGTTTCTTCAGCAACAGGGTTTTGCCTCAGGCCAGGGGAGGGCACTCAAGAGCTTTGACAGAATACTGTCTTGTTGGAATCTCATGAGTCGCTTTGGTCAACAGCTCAGTGAAGGAAGGAACCAGTGGTTGGAACCAGGGGTTGTCAGGCTAATCTAATTATTCACAGGCTTAGACTCTCTCCCCTACTACTTATGGCCCTTCTTGCCAGTCAACGCTCACTACTTTCTCAAAAGGTTACAGTATGCTCGTAACATTTTATATTTCAAAATAACCATTTTTTGAAATAAAATTATTGCTAAAAAATAATAGCATCCATAAAAATTATATAAACTATTAATCTATCTCTGTATATCAACTTATTGTGTTGTGACTGCAAATTTAGTACCAAGTGTCACAAGTTAGTTAAAATAGCTGACTAAGGGAATCTTGTCATCACTATGTAAACACAGAGTGAACTTAAAATTTTTATTTACAACATTTTAGATGTGTTACTGAATTTTCATGGAAGGAAATTACTTCAATATTAGTCAGCGTACTCAAGGTTGTACTGATAAAAATCCTTTAGTTAAAACTTGTTATGTAAGAATTCATGGGAAAAATGATCAGTTTGTGTGTGTGTGTGTGTGGTGTGTGTGTGTGTGTGTGTGTGTGTGTGTGTGTGTGTGTGTGTGTGTGTGTCTATGCTCTGGGGAAATACAGTCATTGATTTCCTATTTAATTCTTTCATTTTTTGCCTTGCTTTGTTTAAAACAATGTTTTTGAGGGGGTGGAGATATGTCTTAGCAGTTAAGGTGTTTGCCTTCAAAGCAGAAGGGCCAGAGTTTGATTCCTCAGTACCCAAGTAAAGCCAGAAAAATTGTTTGCACATGTGTCTGCAGTTAGTTTGCAATGGCTGGAGGCCCTGATGCATCCATTCTCTCTCTCTCTCTCTCTCTCTCTCTCTCTCTCTCTCTCTCTCTCTTTCTCTCTGTCTCTCAATAGCCTCTTTCTCTCTCTAATTCTTTCAAATAATTAAATAAATAAATAAAACATTAAAATATTTTTAAGTGTTGACCATGCTGTTTTTAGCAATTAACCAACAATGTTTCTTTGTTCCATAACTAATGCACAGCTAACCGTGTTATCTGTTATGACAGCTTGCACCAATAGTAAATATTCAAGTTTATTTTTACTTCCATATTTAGATCTTATATCCTTACCTTTCATTTAGAAATAACTCATCAAATAAGTAGAGTTCTGAAGAAGGAATGGCTTTTTGAAAGTCTTTTAGAATACTTGGATGCCTACAATAGTGAACACACACACACATACACACACACACACTCACTCACTCACATATATACATAGAATAAATTGTCAAATTACCAATGAATTTATTATATGAACAGATTCTTTTATTTTTTCTAAATTGGTAAGAATTTTCCTAATAATAATAGAAATTGCACAAAGTATAAACTATTTAAAAACCTATTTTCTCTATTAAGTTCATCATAATTATAATAATTTCTTCAAATTATAGAGATATTTTCAATAAATGAATGCAACCACAAACCTGAAAGGGAGTGTGTAAAGGAAAAATAACCCTATGCCAAAGGAAAATTGAAGTGTTTATGTCGGTTAGCTAGAAAGTAACAGGATTGTTTTCTTTTGATCAATAGGGTCATTATATATTTTGAGCCATCAAACAATGCAGGTTAGATAAGGAGTTTTTCATGGACACATGTCAACAGTACATTAGAGGCTGAGTTGATTTGGGGCTTAGTGTAAGCAGCTAAGCCTAGATCTGTTAGCTCTGTGGAGATTTTTTAATAACATAAAAACGTATAATCTTTGAATAATCATCATTGCTCACGTGCATTTCCTTCCCATGTCCCCTGGTAACTTCTGAATAAATAAATGCAGCTTCTTTCTTTATTTCTTATTTTATATTCTCATTTTCATCTCGTCCTCCCTCTATACCTCTCTTTCCTTCCTTCCTTCTTTCCTTTCTTTCTTTCTTTCTTTCTTTCTTTCTTTCTTTCTTTCTTTCTTTCTTTCTTTCTTCCTTCCTTCCTTCCTTCCTTCCTTCTTTCGTTCCTTCTTTCCTTCATTGTCAGTAATTTTCAAAATGTCTCCAGTATTTTATGAACATGACAGTATTTAAGATTCAGAATTTTAATGGTGCTAGATTTACCCTATGATTTTAGGATTTAAAACACTAAATCTTGGATAAAGTTTAGAAGTCATTTTGTCCCCATTCATTTTTATAAACATCATAGTATCTCGGGCTATTTTGTAAACTTGTTAGGTAGTTGGAAGAGTCAGATATTTTCTGGTGTCTAAATTTATTTTAATTGTATATGTGCAATCATTTTCCTACCTACTTCATTTAGATTGATATCCAGATACTAGATGTACCATATCCAGATACATGATTTATATAATTGACCAAAGAAATATTAAATATTATTAATAAACAGAAACATGCTGCTCAAAACTGAAATATTATTTTACTTCAGTAATTTGGCTATTATATAAGAATTTAAAAGATAACAAAATATAGCAAGCATGTGGATAATTGAGGACAATTGTATATTTCTGTAAGAATCAGAACCAAATCAGCTTGATGGTCAATCCCAACACTTGGGGAGGCAGAGATAGCAGAATCATCATGAATTGGAGGCCAGTCTGAGAATATGTAGTGAATTCTGGATTAGCCTCTGCTAGAGTGAGACCGTACCTAAAAAAAAAAAAAAAAAAAAAAAAAAAAAAAAAAAAAAAAAAAAAAAAAAAAAAAAAAAAAACTAAAAAATAGAGTTATCAGATCATTCAATAGTTTCACTTTCACTACATAATTTATAGTAAAAGAAAATCAAATCAGACTGTCAAAGAGATGCCTGTTCTACTATATTAGTCATAGCATGATTCACCATAGCCACAATGTGGAATCAACCATATTGTCAAGCAACATGAGCAGGAATGAAAAAGCAAGCGTACATGTACATAATAGGATAGTATTCAGTCATAATAAAGACTGAAAAGATTTCTTCCATTTGAGGCATGTGTGAACCTGGAGAATATGATATGGAGTGCAACAGGCAGATTTAGAGCAAATGACTTTGATCTCATTCATATATGGAGTCTCAAAGTTGACCATCTATTAGTATAGAGTGGAATTTTGGTTTCCATGTGATCTTTTCTGGCATTCAGATTTCATGAGTTCTGGAGTCATGCAGGCTTCGATTTAGATATCAAAGGGAGGCCTGGGAGGATAGTCAATGTGAGTCAAGATGAGACTCTTGCATGATGCCCTGGAAAGAAAATGCGTGAGCATTAAGCATAATGTTGAAGTTGCAGTGAGGAAACTCAGAAATGAGAAATGTCAGAAGCATGGAACTTTGGCCACAGAACACTTCAGGCAGGAAGCAGTGCCAGCCTGGGGGAAAAGTTATCCATCATATAAAAGTTGGATGGTCAATGTTGCACAGGAACTTTGGAGTTCATACCATGGCTCAGTAAACAGTAATTAAGGGAGGGCTTTGTAAAAGAAACAGAGATCTATTATAACAGACCTTATAATCCTCAAAGAATATATCATAAAATATAGTAGGAGGAGGATAATATTGGCACAAGGACAGACATACAGACAGGAATAAACATTTATAATTAGGTTCCTTAACTGATGAAAATTTAGACCACATATTTAAAAATTAGAGTCTTTGGATATAATGTAATATTTTAGTGTCTGTGTGTGTGTTTCTGTGTGTGATGTGAGTGTATGTGTAGCATATGTGATGTGCAGTGTTGTGTGTGTATGTATGATATATGCACCTATGTGTGCAGATACAGTAGGATGTTCTGTGTGCATAGAGAGGAGAACATAAGTAGTCTTCTATTGTTCTACTTTGTTTCCTTGAGACAGTCTTTCTCTGTATCTGGAATTACTGGTGTTTTTGTTCATTTTTTTTCTGTTTGGTTTTTTTAATGCTTCAGTAAGAAAGGCTGACATTAAGTCCTAGAGATTCACCTCTTACCACCCCAACCACATGCCTGGGATTACAGCATGCATGGCTCCACCAGGCTTAATTTGAAATAAACATATACATTATTGATTCTAATTTTCTGTCTCAAGGTACATATTATTCTCCATACAATATGGATATGTAAGAAATACAGTTATACATTTAAAAGAAACATGCTTTTACAAACAAGATGTTAATCTAAATATAATAAGACACTTACAATAATCACTATGAGGGAAATGTTTATAGTTTAGATCATATTATAGTAAGGACTTTGATTATCAACAGATACCTTTAAGACATTGACAATATAAGCTACTAGATGAGCACACATTGAGAAGCCATATACATCACATGTTGTGTGCAGGCTAGATTTCAATTGTAATGTGTTATTTTTTCAAATATTTCTTTTATATTTTATTTATTTTTTGACATTTTCATATATTTATATATGTTATACTTATATAATATATATACATATATTTAGCATATATTTAATACACACATATATATAATAGAAAATACTTTATTTATTTGGAGGAGAGGACTGAGGGAGAGAGAGAGAGAGAGAGAGAGAGAGAGAGAGAGAGAGAGAGAGAGAGAGAGAGAGAGAGAGAGAGAATGGACATGGCCGACCCTCTTGCCACTGTGACGGAATTCCAGACACATGCACCAATTGTGCATCTGGATTTAGGTGGGAACTGGGGAATTGAGCCCCAGCCATCAGGCTTTTGTAAGCTAGTTCATTTTAATTGCTGAACCATTTCTCCAGCCCAGGAACAGTTTCTAAAAAATATGATATAACCTCATCCTTAGTGATTGCAGTCTACTTAATTAAATCATAAATAGAAACTAAAACCTCTGTAGGCAGAAGATAAAGAGCTGATTCATAAGTTAATATTTTCATGTGGAAATTCAAGAGTCAATATTTGATCCTGTAATATTTTTATTTTTAATTTTTCAAAAGACGCATATATATTATCACATAGTTCTACAATTATGTGGACACTAAAGCAAACCTACAGAGAATTCTTCATGAAATATTCCATACAGAAGAGCCAAGCAACCAACCCTCAGAGCCATCTAGAAGTTGGACACAATAACCAAGCCTATAGGAGAAAAAAATAACTCTACACTATGGCAGGGATTGAGTCAAGTGCCAAAGTTTTAACTTTGAAGATTAATGGTTTTAACTCTCCAATAAAAAGACACAGGCTAGTAGGATGGATCAGAAGAATGGATCCTTCCATCTACGCCTCCAAGAAACCCAGATTACCTCTAAAGACAGGAACCTCCTCAGAGTGAAAAAAATGGAAAGTGATCTTCCAACCTAATGGAATTTTTTAAAAAAAATTTTAAAAAAACAGGCATTGCTATACTAATATCTGACAAAATAGACTTTAAACCAAAATCAATTCAAAAGGACAACCAAGGACACTTCTTACTAATCACGGGAACAATCCAGCAAGAGAATATCACCATCATAATCATGTATGCACCAAATATAGGTGCACTACAGTCCACAAAAGCAAAAACTAATGGAAATCAAAGCAAAAATAAACTGCAAGTCCATCATAGTTGGAGACTTTAATGCACCACTATCATCTTTAGACAGATCATCCAAACAGAATGTCAACAGGGAAATAATAGAACTCAATAGCACCATAGATCAACTGGACCTAACAGACATATACAGAACATTCCATCCCAACTCTACAGAATATACATTCTTCTCAGCAGCTCATTTAACCTTCTATAAAATAGACCATATAATATATATATATATATATATATATATATATATATATATATATATATATATATATATATATATATATATATATATATATATATATATATATCACATGCCTCAACAAATTCAAGAAGATTGAGGTAGCACCCTGCATCACATTGGACCACAATGCAATGAAGCTGGAAACAAACAGTGAGAGAACAATAGCTGAGATTCTGGCAAGAGAGGGGCCACCACAGTCATACAATGGAGGATCCAAATAGAACTCCACAGAGAAAGACGAGATGAACAAGGGGCCCACAGCCACAGCCATTAAATCAGCACAGGATTAGCCAGTGGAACAGAAACCAACGATTTTCGACACAAAGACCCCTAAGCTCACAACCTTAAAGCAAACTTATTACTCATCCACCACGACTCAGGGAA
>PVHP010029109.1:0-22626 GCA_004024765.1 Zapus hudsonius
AAAATCACAGTAATCAGGATTCTACAAGGAAAGGGGAGGGGAATCACCAGGAGGTTAGTCTGGAACCTTCTCCCCAAATCTGGAGAGTCCCCAGGCAGCTTTCCTGCTGTGAGAGGGCCCTGTAGTGGGGAGGGAGATTTTAGTTCTGATTGAAGAGCACGTGTTGCAAGTGCATCTGGTTCTAAGCTCTGGGAGTTTTCGGTGGTTTTTCTTTTCTTTTTCTTTTTTTCTTCCTCCCTCCCCCTCCCTTCTTTCCTTTCTTCTTTCTTTCTTTCCTCTCTCTTGTTCTTTCTCTTTCTTTTTTTCTGCTCAAGCCTTCAATCTACCAACATTTTTCTCTCCTTAAGTAAAAGTTTCCTTTGGAGAGAGGCCGGAGGAAACTTCCAGAAAGTTCAAGCGCTCTAAGTGTTCCCAGATGCAATGGGCAAGTCCAGTTTAGCTTCCTGGGGAAAATGTCTGGTGGACTAGGGGGTGTTGGGGAGGAGGCCCCCCTGAAGGCTCTGGTCAGTCTTGCGAGTATTAACTGCAGGGCCTGAAAGCCTCCTAGGCCTAGGACCCAGGAAGTCCGCGTGTGGGGAAATTAAAAGCTAAAAAGTAGGTTTCAAATGTTACCATCCAAGCAAATCTTTGTTACTATCAAGAGATACAGGGAAGGGTGTGGCAGGCAGGTTCCCAGAAATCCTGCAGTTTCTACTCTCGCCCAGCAGGGGCGCAGCAGCTCCTCAGTTCTGGATCCCAGGTCCCAGGTCCCAAGGGTGCTGACTCAACCCAGTAGAATTTCCTTTTGGAATCTGACTGTGAGAAAGGCCCAGTTAGATCAGGATTTAAACTTCCTGCCGCTTCTGGTGCAACCGCAGCAGTGACTCAGCTCTGTCATGAGGAGTTTCTGCCTGCCATGCCCGTAGGCATTGAATCTACAGAAAGGAACCTGGAGACCAGGTGCTGGGGGTGCTTGGTCCCCCTAGAGCCTCAGCGCTGAACGCGTGCAACCGAGGGTCTCTCCTCTAGCTATGTTTTCACTGTGTAGTCAGGGAAGACCTCGAACTCCTGCTCCTCCTGCCTCGGGCTTCCAGTCTCCCTCTAACCCCAGGCTGATCTGGAATTCACTCTGTAGTCTCAGGCTGGCCTCAAACTCTCAGTGGCCCTCCTTCCTCTGCCTCCCTAGACAGTGCTGGGATTAAAGGGGGGTGTACCACCACGTCATCTAAAAATGTTCACATCTGCAACCCAGCACACAGTTACAGCTATGCTTTTAGTTGTCTTTAAGAAAATGCACGAATCTCTAGAGCTTGGTACTGTCAAAAGACTTGGCATTTCATTCATCACAAGAGCCAGTTGGCACAGTCTCAGGGAACAGAACATTGTTTAATCTCCAATCAATGAATGTCTGCTGTTCGTCTGTGGATGTAACAGTTACACATACACGCACTTGCATCCCTGAGGCCATCAGGACACTCCCTCGTGCGCCATGGGGCTTCACTTTGTTTCAGCTGGAACAATCCTAGGGGAAGTGTGAATGTCACTTTCTGTGGTTGTCTGGGACCCTCTGCTGCCCCCACCCCAAAATGACCCACCTCTCCCCTTAGGAAACTGCTTCACCTCAAAGGAAGGGATGAGATTCTCTGGCACACTGTCTCACATTCCTGACTCTCACTTTGTAATTACTGACCCCTGGATATTTTTCTTCAAAGGCAAACATGTCCCACCCTACAGAGACTGAGCGCTGCATCGAGTCCCTGATCGCTGTTTTCCAGAGGTATGCTGGGAAGGATGGACAGAACAGCACTCTGTCCAAGACAGAGTTCCTCAGCTTCATGAATACAGAACTGGCTGCCTTCACAAAGGTACTGGTCCCCAAGCCTCCCAGGGCAGGAACAAGGTTCTGGAAGGCGGGCAGCCAAGCCTGCCTCCCTCTCACTCCCTGCAAGCGGGGTGTCCACTCAGCAGCCCAGACTCAGCCCCTGGTGCTTGGGTAGTAAGGAGCCTTTCCATTGAAGGATGCCAACTCTATGACATACGGAATCTTGTTTTGTCTTTCCAGGTACAGGGAGAGGTATTGGGAATGGCATATGGCATGGTGGAATCATTTTCAAATTATATTCTTCTACCCCGAAGGCTGCTCTGCAATTATGGAAATAATGTTCTGTATTTGTTCTGTGTAGCACCAGTCACTCACGTGAAACATAAGTAGTGACCCTAAGGGACTGACTTCCTAAATTTATTAATTAAAAAAAATTTAATAGCTATTTATTTGAGGGGGGATGGGCGCACCAGGCCCTCCAGCCACTGCAAATGAATTCCAGATGTATAGGCTCTTTGTTGATCTGGCTTTAAGTGGGGACTGTGGAATGGAGCCCAGGCTGTTGGGCTTTGCAAGCAAGCACCTTTAACCACTGAGCTATTGCTCTAGCCTGTGAGGTAATTTAAATGCAAACATAGATAGCCATAGGAAGCCTCTGGCTCTGCGTGTGTGTGTGTGTGTGTGTGTGTGTGTGTGTGTGTGTGTGTTCAGGCATGCATGTTGGGGGCTCAGATGAGTGAAGGCACCTTTATTCCATCTCAAATCACTTCACTTTTATTTGGCTTATATGTGGAAGTCGTGTACAACACTTGGGGAAAAAAATCTTAGTCCAACCATTTTACAAAGTTGAATTAACCCTAATGTCACAGAAAGAACACGGGACAGGGTCTAGGTTCAAATCCCAGGTCTGCCAGTTAGGCAGATCACTTTAACTCTTTGAATCAATTTCTGCACGTTGGAAATGGGAATATTAATAACCCTTTTCCTGTATTGACATTAGGAGGATAAAGCACAGCGTGCTGGAAAGCCTTGGACGGGAGAGTAAGAGGTCTAACTGTTCTCTTTGCAGAACCAGAAGGACCCCGGTGTCCTTGACCGCATGATGAAGAAACTGGACCTCAACAGTGATGGAAAGCTCGATTTCCAAGAGTTTCTCAACCTTATTGGCGGCTTAGCTATAGCCTGTCATGATTCCTTCCTCGGGGCTTCCCAGAAGCGTTTCTAACCCTCTCCCTTCCCTCCCAGACACCCCTGAGCACCTCCTCCTCCAGCCCACCGCCGCTGGTACAAATAAAACAGTGTCTTTTTAAAAAACTTCCATTGAGAGTCAGCTTTGTGCAAGGAAGGGCGCCATGTCCAAGAATGCAGTGGGAGCCGTTACCAGTGAATGGGAAGGACGCCTCGTGGGTGTGATCTGATTGTGACTAATGACACCCAGGTTACTCAGGCTGATGGAGCTTTGTCATTCGTAGTCATCATTCCCTTACGGAACGCCTATGCAGTCATATGACAGGTGTGATCAAGGGCCCTGAGGACACAGGCCGACACCAGGGAGAAAGAACTCAAGGGATGCACAAATAAAGGGCTGTCCAGCCTGGGCTGGAGCGGCCAGAGATGACGTGGTGAGAGCTAAGGGTGCTGTGGCTGCCTTCTCACTGCGCACACAGCACCCCACCAAGAGCAGCTTGTGGAGGAAAGGGTTTCTTTGGGCTTACAGACTTGAGGGGAGGCTTCATGATGGTCTGAGCAGAAGCTGGACATCACCCTCCGGCCAACATTAAAATGGACAGTAGCAGCAGGAGAGTGTGTCAAACACCTGCAAGGAGGAACTGGCTGGAACACCCATAATCAGCCCACTTCCCACAACACAGCCCCTCCGGGAAGCTCCAATTCCCAAATTGCCATCAGCTGGGGATCAAGCATTCAGAACACCCGAGTTTATGGGGGACACCTAGTTCAAATCGCCACAAACGGATAGAAAGAATAAATATTTAAAGGACCAAGAGAACATTCCAGGAGGAGGAGGAGGGCCAAGGTGAAGAGGAGCTGGGAAGGCTGAGGGAGAAAAGGGGTGAAAGCTGGGCCTGGGGTGATGGCTTCATGGTTAAACTGTGTGCTTCATGCTTGCTGTAAGCATGGGGGCCAGAGTTCAGATCCTAGTGTTGTAGAAATTCCCAGTGACAAACAGACAAAACCATTTCAGCAAGAGGAGAGTGGAGTTACATTTATTTATGCTGGCAGGCCAAGCATAGATGAATCATTTGGCCCCTAGTCCCGGTTACAAAGGCATTTTATAGTAGGGCACAGAGATGTGTATGTGACATTAGGCATGTAAATTAACAAGCACAAGGAAGCAGATGCCTAATCTAGCAATTTACATTTTACAATGGGTTCCAGAGAAATTCAGATAATCCTCCCCAGGTACTCTCCGGTCCCATCTTTTCCTAACTTGTCACAGTTAAAGCAAATTGTCTCACTGAACTTCAAAGCTCGGGTAGCTTCTCACCCCATGCCATGTGACTGGCCATCTGTGGCCTGCAGAATGTGACAATGAATCAGGGGGGAGGAAGGTAAGCTCACACTCATTTTGCTATAATACTAGCACCCATGTAAATACCTGGTGGGCACAGTAGTCCACCTGTAATCCCAGGTTTGGCAGGTGGAGATGGGGAATCCCCGTGAGCTCGGAGACCCTGTCTCAGTAAATGAAGTAGAAGAATTGGAAAGACACCTGGCATCAACTTCTGGCCTACACACACACACACATGCACGCGCGCACACACGCGGGGAGTGAGAGTTCTCAATGCCTTCATGTTTGGCTTTCTCATCTATGATTGGCTGGAGCTGCTATCAACACTAGTTAAATTTTCTCCCATCCATATACCAACCAGGCTAAACCCTGCTTAGCTTCCAAGATCAGACAAGATCACGTTCAGGGTGGTATAGCCATAGAGGAACACTAGTTAAATTTTCTAAGCCCTCTGACAAAACCCAGGAGAGAGGTAGACAGGCGAGAAAGCAAAGGCAGAATTGAGATCTCAGATTGGAGACGGGGGTCCAGGGAAGGAGTCCTCACCAAGAAGCCCAGAAGTTTCCGGAGAGCCACTGGCTCCTTATCCTTCCATGGGAGTTTTGACTATCAGCAAAGAGATTTCTGGGTATAGGTTTATTCCTGTGTAAATGATGTGGAATGGTCAGACCAGTTCTAAGGTGGTTTGGGGCTCCCGAAGTCCAAAGCGAAGGTTGGTTTAGTAAATGGTGGCTTCCTCTTGGACGAGTTCCTTATCTGCTTAGCAGTATATGAAAGGAAATAAGGCTGAAAGTTCGTAAAAGTCTTTGTAGTCCCTTGAAGTTGCATCCTTTTGTTGTTTTTCCTCTAGCCCAGGATGACCTGGAATTCACTATGTAGTCTCAGGCTGGCCTCAAACTCAAGGCAATTCTCCTACCTCTGACTCCCAAGTGCTGGGATTAAAGAGGTGCACCACTACACCCAGCTCTGCATTAAAAAAAAAAAAGCATTGTCCCAAAGAACATTGCTAAGGAACAGAAAGAAAAGTATCAGGCATGTTAAGGTTATCTTGCCAAGAAGTCAAAGGCCCTGGCTTAGGACATCAGATGTCTTAACTAACTGGGAAGTCTACTTGCTTGATGTCTTTGAATTGTGAGAATAAGATCCCTAAGAAGTGCCTTTCATAAGCAGGGCGAGTGGTAGAGAGATGCCAACAGGAAAGGCTGGCTTAGGAGGAGCTGATGGGTTCGGTGAGTACTGCATTGAGGGTGGAGGTCCCCGGGGAGGTTCCATAAGCAATGCCCAGTAGCAGACATTCACTGAGGCTGGAGGCACACAGCTTGAGTAGCAGACAGAGGAGGGCCTGGGATGTACCCACAGTTGGGGTGGGGGTGGCAATGAGAAGACTGAGCAGCAGAGAGCCAGGCAGAGCCTGAAGAGGTAGGAGACATGATGTCAGAGCTGAGAGCCAAAGGGGAAAGAGCCTGGCTAAGGCAGGGCTGCAGAATGACATCAGTGTGTGCCTTTAAGTGCTGGTGTTCACCCTTGAGACCTTGCTGTTCCCCTATTTCCATACATGAGTCTCCAGCGACCTCCCACATTTATTCTCTCACCTGCTTCTGCTCCCTGAGGAGCGCGAAAGCTGACTCGAGTCTCCTTTTCATAAAATAATACAAGGATCTTTTGTGCTTTTGTATATTTTGTATATTTCGGTTCTAACTGTAGGATGTTGATTTTTTTTTTCAAGGTAGAGTCTCACTCTAGCCCAGGCTGACCTGGAACTCACTCCATAGTCCCAGACTGGTTTCAGACTCACAGCTTGTGAGTTCACCACAATTCTCCTACCTCTCTGATGCCTGCCTGACAGGAGGCTGTTTTGTGTATCCAGTATAGAGGGATGAGAAGGCAGAGGCCTGGCATGGTGGTGCACACCTTTAATCCCAGCCCTCTGGAGGCAGAGGCAGGAGGATCACTGTGAGTTCAAGGCCAGCAGATTACAGAGTGAATTCCACAGCAGCATGTGCTAGAGTGAGACCCTACCTTGAAAGAAAGAGGAAACAAGAAAGGAAGTGAGGGAGAAAGGAGAGAGGGAGGGGAGGGAAGGAAGGAGAGAGAGAGAGAGGGAAGGGAAGGGGAGGGGAGGGGACAGAAGATTCCTGTCCTCAAAAAATTTTCATTCTTGGGAGGTGGAGCCTTGCTGGGGGAGGTGTGGTGTGGGGAGTGGCTTAGGGGTGTTTTAGCCAGCTCCCTCTTGCCAGAGCTCAGCTCACTCTCCTGCTGCTGCTTTTGACCTGCTTTGGGTAAGACGGTGATGCCAGCCTCTGCTTCTGCCAGGCTTTCCCCTGCCATCATAAAGCCTCTCCTTGAGACTATAAGCCAAAAGCCAAAATGAAACACTTTCCCTCCACCAGCTGCTTTTGGCTGAGTGCTTTGTTCTAGCAATGAGAACGTAACTACAACAGAAAATTGATAGCAGAGGAGTGGGGTCCTTACTGCTAAAAACCTGACTGTGTGGCTTTGGTTGTTTGGAACTGATCTGTGGGAGGAATGTTGAAGGATTTTGAAACTTTGGCCTAAGAGATGCCTTGCAGCACTCTAAGCAGAGTTTGATGAGCCATTCTGTTAAGGGTTGAAAAAACTAGGGCTGGAGAGATGGCTCAGCAGTTAAAGTGTTTGTCTCCATCATCCAACAACCCGAGTTCAATTTCCCAGTACCCACACAAAGCCAGATGCACAAAGTGGTGGCACATGTATCTGGAAAATAAAATTGGAAGTCAAGTGTAGCCACTCCCAGGCCAACAGGAATTCAATTTCTATTGTGACCACACTGTAAAAATGAGGCACTTGGACTGTATGTCTCCTTTTCAGGAAACAGCCCAACAGAGAGGCCAGTGGAGTTTTGGAAATTGGGAGCCCCACTAGGGGTGAGAGGTGCCAGGACATCTGTCCAAACACCAGGCACCCCTGGATCTGAGGACAGAGGCCAAGACCTTCTCCCACAGAAGGGTGGGGGGTTCAGAAGGGAAATGGACATCTTCAAACTATTGTTTCTGACTGGAGGCTACTGGAACAGGAAACGAGCCGTGTGTCCGTCTCCCCAGGAACCAAAGGAATGACAGACAGGAGGCTGACTCACCATCTCCTTGGACAAAAGCTATGTTGCATGATTCTGTGGATATGACAAATGATCCTCTATGGCTGGAGCAGAAGAGGGGAAAGAAGAGGTTTCAAGGAGAGCAAATCACCCTATCGGGTGGTGGCTCACGCCTTTAATCCCAGCACCAGAGGCTGAGGTAGGAGGAACACTGTGAGTTCAAGACCAGCCTGGGCTACACAGAGGGAGTTCCAGGTCAGCCTGGGCTAAAGTGAGACACTGCCTCAAGAGACAGAGAGAAAGAGAGAGAGAGAGACAGAGAGAGAGAGAGGCTACTAAAGATCTGGCTGTGGCCGAGGGAAACTGGAAAACCCAGCCCCACCTCAACCTCCTGCACCATTTTGTGCATCTGGCTTAACGTGGGACTGAGGAGTCGAACCCAGGCTGTTGGGCTTTGCAAGAAAGCGCCTTTAACTGCTGAGCCACCTCTCTAGCCCAAATAACTTTATTTATTTATTTATTTATTTTTTGGTTTCTCGAGGTAGGTCTCACTCTAGCCCAGGCTGACCTGGAATTCACTCTGTAGTCTCAGGGTGGCCTCGAACTCACAGCGATCCTCCTACCTCTGCCTCCCGAGTGCTGGGATTAAAGGCGTGCGCCACCACGCCGGCCTCAAATAAATATTTTTAAAAAGGAAAAAAGGACTAAATAGAGATTCTATAAATAAAAGTTACACAGCCATATTAAGGATCCTGAAGCTGGCTGATCTACCACCCATTTCTGATCCAGCTCTAGTAACAAGGAAGAGAGCCTCTCTCCCTCCCCGCGCTGCGCCCAGGCAAGAACTGGGGTGCCCCCCCATACCCACCCCCCTCACAATGGCAGTCTTGTCCTGTCCGGGAGCCTGGTGAGAAATTCATCCAGTCTGAGATCCAGGCAGAGACAGAAGACCACACCTGGGCAGGATCTGCCATAAAGCAGGCTTTGTTTCCGACTGTGCCAAAGTCCAGAAGGCAGGCTGGCAGGTGAGGGCAGGTCTGCACTGGCTGGGAGCCGCCTTCTGAGTGACTGAGCAGCCCAGAAAACAGACAGCCAGTGTGGAGAGAAGGGCTGGTTCCCTTGGGCCCTCCCTCAGCTGGGAGTGTGGCCAAAGCTGAGAGAAATGCCCCTGCTCTCAGGACCATGGCGTCCCTCCCTGTGACACATCACCTAGAAATCTCCATGGTTTCTGGTAGGAATGTGTGAAGCAAAAGCAAGAACTCAGGAATTTCTAAGTCCATAAGCAGATTAATTTCTGGCAGAGGAAGAAAGCCAAGTGTGAACAGGCAAACATGGAGGCGCAGAGGTCATGGTGTTCCACACTCCCCCACCTCTCACCACTGTGTTGCACTGCCTGGATGCTTCGTCGCCTCAACTCACACGTCCCAGGATCCAACGAGCCCCTCCTCTAGCCTCAGACCAATCACTGTGTCCACAGTCCTTGTCATCCTTGACCCACAGAGTTTGGGGACACCACTGGCCCTGTGACCCCCTGACACCGTCTCTTTCTTCCGGAACTCACACAATGCCGTGGGTGATGTGACCACAGGCAAAATATGAGTCTCCTTCGTTAGCTGGAAAACAGACACCTTTTTGGTTAATTGTCCCTTTTTCTTTTCATCATGGAAAATGATGAAGAAATGGAGGCAAAGGAAGGGACAGGCAAAGCCAAGTTGATCAGACCCCAAAGCCACTCTTCCTCGCCCTGCCTGTGTCTCCCAACAGGGGAAAGCCAGCTACCTGAGCACCCTGCTTCCTCTCAGATGGACTGAGTGTGACCTGCTCCTCCCACCAGGCCTCCCTGTCGAGAGGGACCGAGACCTGGAAGGAAAAGAGGAAACAAGCCCTTCCTCCTTCAGCTGATTCTCCCCTCCGCAATGGGAAGCTAACTGTTGCCATTCAATTGCAGCTGTCCATTCTGCTGCATTTATCTGTTTGCTTTTGAGTTTAAGACTTTATTTTAGGGGTGAGAGAGAGGGGGAAGCAGGAGAGAGAGGGGGAGAGAGCAGGTAGAGAGAGGGAGGGAGCAAAGAGAAATCGAGGGTGAGAGAGAAGGGGGGTGTATGCACCAAAGAGACAGCAAGAGAGACCAGGAGATCTGAAGAGAGGGAAAGAGTGATAGAAAGAGAAAGGAGAGAGAAAGAGGAATATAAAGAGGAGAGAGAGAAGGGGGTGTGCATACCAGGAAAGACCAAAGACCAATGCTGCATTTCTAGCAAGTCAGTGCTGTGGGTACTGCCCATGGAGCACACTGGAAGGATCTAGAAGCGCAGACGGACCTTCACCAAGTGTATTTATTTATCAAAGCACCAACAGTGTTACCTGGGGACTGACGGGCCCTTTCCTCTTCTGGATGCTGCTGAACTTCCCATTGGAAATGCATTGCTTGTTTCGTTTTGTTTTGTTTTTCCCCAAGGTAAAAGCTGACTGGATATCACTCTGTAGTCCCAGGCTGGCTTCAAACTCATAAGGATCCTCCCATCTCTGCCTAATCCCCGAGTGCTGGGATTAAAGGTATACGGCCACCACATCCAGCAACGCATTGCTTTTATGGTCAGAAATAACTATAAAATTTTGATGTTTTCAATATCTCCCCACAGTTTTCAAAATAAGGCCCAAATTTTCTCATTTCACATAGAGGCTCTTGGTGATCTGGCCCTTCAGGGTTTCTGTGTCCTGATCTGAAGTCTCTGGACACCTGCCCTACACTCAACACCCCTCTCAGCCACCTGCGCTTCTCCAGCTGCCTCCCCCCCAGCCCCCCACCCCACTACCTACCCAACCCTCACACATCCTTCAAGACAATCTTCTTCTAGGACCCCTTCCTAACTCTTGGAGATCCCTCAGCTCTGCCTCCAGGAGCAACTACAGTCCCTGGGCTAGGATTTGGTTTATCACCTGACACGTGTCTAGGGAAGCAGGAAGCATCACAGGAGACATGAATGCCTTTAGCAGAACCTTGGGGCGGTCTGCTTTGACACTCAGCCCTTGGCCCCTTCACCGCCTTCCCTCAATGCAAGGAGCACAGCACACCATACTGTGCATTCTCTGGAGAACCCTACTCTACCCAGCAGCTCACTCAGCTTCCAGCCTCATCCCTAACAGACAGCTGAGCCTGGCATCCTGCCATGTCCCAGGCTGGCCGGGAAGTGTGCAGGGCTGGCCGGTGGGAACACGGATCACCTCCTCTGGCATCATCACCTCTAGCATCAGCTGCCCGCTTCTTCCTCAACTGTTCCTGGGGACAGAGAGGTCAAGGGAAACTGAAGGAGAAATAGAAGGAAGCTAGCTTCTTTTAGGAAGTTTCCTTTAGAAACTGAGGCCCAGCGAAACGGATGCCACTTCACCCTGGCATGAATGGGAGGAGCTCTTGGCCGGAATGGAACTCGTGTCTGATGGAGACTGATCTGCAGCGTCCCCTGCTGCCCACCTTCAGTAGGCAGGTAGGCATGCCCTTCAAATCTATGAACCCATTGGTCTTCCCCTTTACGTGCCTGAATTTGATGAAAGAATACATTTTCAATCAACTATAAAGGCCTGTCCCTGCTCCCCCACCCCACCCCCAGCCCCTTGCTGTGCTGTGGGATCTCTGCCTGGCTGAGTGGGGGAGAGCAGAGCACTGTCTCTTGGCCTGGGTAATTTTCTGCTTGCCTCTGCCCTATACCTTGGGGTAACTTGTGACATTAATTACATGTGTGATTTTCCTCTGATCTCTGAATCTACCACGTGGTGCTTTCTCTAACTCTGGGCCTCACACCTGTGTAATTTCTCTAAACTTGGGGCAACTGCTCATTTCTCATCTGAACTTCTTGGTCTCTGTTGGGATATTTCCCTCTGCTGTTCTTCCTTAAGCCCCACCATTTTCCCTCTTGACTTTCGTGTATGAAGAAGCTCAGGGCGGATGTTATAGGTGTTCCTTCTAAATCTCCCTACATAAGCACCTAGATTCTATCTTCCACGTGTTTAAATCTCACAAACCATTCCCTACTTTCCACGTGCTTGTGACTCTGCACGATTTCCAATTTCCCTTAAAGAAACCCGAAATAAACTTAATAATTCATAATTTATCCTTCTTGAATCCACCTTTGTCAATTATTTGTTAGGAAAAGACAGGACCCAAAATCAGGGTTCATAAACTTGGAGAAGCCTCCCGAACCCCCAAATCCTGCATCAAATGACCCCAGGGCTTTTATGTTTGCACCTTTGGAGAATGGCAGACGGGCCAGTGGAAGGGGTTTGTGTTCTCAGGAGAGGAGAGAGTGGGCCCTTTGAAGGAACGCTTCAGTTTGGGCCAGTTGGGAGAGGGAGGGAGCCCTGGGACTGACAAACACTAGTCCCCATCCTGACCCACTTTACATCTAAACAGAATCCTAGGATACTCCAAACCAGCATTGCTGTTGAAGTCAATGGGACTTTAATTGGAAATTCACTAATAAGCCGTTTGCAAAGCAGCCATACCCAGTCCCTTGCATCAATCACTTCTGCTGTTAATCTTCTACTCTGGGAATAATCTAGAGGCCACACCATGGGCCTAAGCTCATGCCCAAAAATACAGCTGATAAGACAGAAAATCCAAGCAACGAGATAACCTGAGATACAAAAATTCCAAAGCAGTAATATAAGAAACAAACAAAAAAAAAAAGTCAAAGCAACATAACGTCTCCAAAAGTTATGAATTCTACAAGAATGGCCTCTAGCAAGAGTGAACTGGACAAAATGCCAGACAGAGAATTCAAAAGAATGATTGTAAATCTTCAAAGGAATCAAAGAAGAAATCCCAAGAGAACTAGCTGCATGACATAAGGAGGTTGATACGAGTCAGGAAATAGAAATACTGAAGGAAGCCAATCTGAAATACTAGAGATGAAAGACACAATAAATCAAATTTAAAACTCCAGAGAGGGCTGGAGAGAAGGCCCAGTGGAGGTGGAGGTAAGAGGATCGCTGTGAGTTTGAGGCCAACCTGGGACTACAGAGTGAGTTCCAGGCTAGCCTGGGCTAGAGTGAGACCCTGCCTTGAAATAAAAAAAGAAGACAAGGTGGACTGCAATGTCCTAAAAGGGGGAAATAAAACAATAAGAAGGTATAAGTAGGAATTTCCAGACATTCAGGACACTAAGAGAACATCAAATCTAAGAGTTGTAGGTGTCATGGTTTGATCCAGGTGTCCCCCACAAACAAGTGAATGTGTTCTGGGTAATTGATCTTCAGCTGATGGCAGTTCGGGTTTTACAACCTCGATAGAGCTGTGTTGTCGCGGGTGGGCTTATGGGGGTTAGTTATAAGCCAGCTTCCCCTTGGCAGTGTTTGGCACACCTTCCTGCCGCCGTTTGCAGTGCTGTGGCAGAGGTGATGTCCAGCCCTCTGCTCATGCCATCGTTTTCCCTGCCAGGATGGAGTCTCCCCTCGAGTCCGTAAGCCAAATAAACCCATTCCTCCACAAGCCGCTTTTGTTTGGGTTCTTTCTGCGCAGCAACTAAGAAGCTGACCACAATAGTAAGTATGGAAGAATTTCAATCTAAAAGCATAGTAAGTATTTTCAACAAAATCATAGAAAAAATTTTCCTCAAAATTAGGAAAAGAGATGTCAATACAGATACAAAGACAAGATACAACACCAGAAAAGAGTCTATCCTTGTCATAGTACAATTAAACTACTAAGTACACAGACCAAAGGATATACATTGAAAGCAGCAAGAGCATTGGAGAGATCAGCCCGCAGATAAGGCACTTGCCAGCAAAGCCTAAGGACCCAGGTTCAATTCCCCAGTACCCATGGAAACCAGATGTACAAGGTAGTGCGTGCATCTGGAGTTCCTTTGCAGTGGCTAGAGGCCCTGGTGTGCCCATTCATAGTCTCTCTCTCTCTCTCTCCTCTCTCTCGCTCTCTCTCTCTCTCCTAAATAAGTAAAATATTAAAAAAAAAAACAAGAAAGCAGCAAGAGAGAAGCACCTAGTCTACTATAAAGGTTGGCCCATCAGAATAACAGGATTTTTTTTCACAGAAACTTCAAGAGCTAAGTGTGGTGGTCTGAATGTAAACCGTCCCCCACAGCTTCAAGTGTTTGTGATTAAGCTTCCTGCTCAATCCTCAACTGGTAGAGCTTTGGGGAGGTGGAGCCCTGCTGGAGGAGGCCTGGGGTTCAGTGCAGTCGCTGGAGGTTAAGTTAACTCACTCTGAGCTCTCTCCCTACTGCTGATGGGCGAAGCTGAGAGCTGGTTGGCTGCTCTGCCATGCTTTTCTCCACCATGGTGAAACTTGCCCTGGAAACGGTAAGCCTGGAATAAACCCTGTCCTCCATAAGCTGCTTCTGGTCAGGTGCTTTCATCCAGCAATGAGAAGGCATCTGCTAGACCAGAAGAGCTCAGAACGATGTATGATTTCAAGTTCTGAATGAAAACTACCAGCAACCCAGACGACTGTGCGATAGTGCCAGTGCTATTATGGGAGAAAACACAACCTCTCTGGATTTGAGGCTTGCTCCACAGGAGGGGGTTCATGCCTGGTACTTGAAACCCAGTCAAAAGCCTACGGTTGGGGAGGCCATGGGCCCTGGAGGCGGGGAGGGGAGAGCGACCACTGTTGTGTGGCTAAATGGTTAGGTTGTAGCCATCAAACTGCCACCTAAATGTTATCTCTATTTCTGTATATTAGTTCTTCTCTTGCTTTTGCTCAGAGAAGCTTCTCTTTTCAGATGGCATTGACCACTGGGAGACTCCAACCCATCAGAGTGCTGAGAGGAAGTGACAGTAGAGTGTGCAGCACTAAGTGACACCTCTGTCACACCCTCCAAGGCTCAAGGACCTCTGACGAAGAGGTGGTGGAAAGAATGCAAGAGCCAAAGGCTGAGGAGGACTGCTTTGGGAGGCTCATCGTGTTCATGACTTCATAGCAGCTGTCGTGACCTGCACGATACCAGGCCCATTAAGAATTAAAGTGGCGCTGAGAGAAGTGAGAGTTTATGAAAGAGGGGTAAGGGCTGGAGAGATGGCTCAGCGGTTAAGGCACTTGCCTCCAGTGCCTAAGGCCCCGGGGTTCAATTCCCCAGTACTCACTTAAGCCAGACCCACAAGGTGGTGGCCCTGGTGCGCTCTCTCTCTCTCTCTCTCTCTCTCTCTCTCTCTCTCTCTCTCTCTCTCTCTCTCTCTCTGTATTTCTCTGCTTAAAAATAAATAAATAAAATATTTATTTTAAAAAAAAAGGAAAGAGGGGTAAGGTATGGGGGAGGGGAACAACTTAAGCATGAAGCTAAACCAAAATGGGTTCAAAAATCATAAAATCCTCACTTGCTTACTGTAAATTATTGAGCAAGTTGGGGCGTCATCTCTCAAGAGGGGGCCATGAATAAAAGGGGAGAGAGTCTAAGCCGGTGAAAAATTGATCAGTCTGGCAACTCCTGGTCCCAGTCATCGGCTCCTTCCCTCACTGAGCTGTTAACCAAAGTGACCCATGAGGTTCCAAAAACAAGACGATTCTGTCAAAGCTCTTGAATGCCCTCCCCAGGCCTGAGGTAGGATCCTGCTGCTGAAGAAACCACAGAAAGCCGTCCATCAGCATTGAGAGACTCTGAGAGGTCCAGAATGGTAACCAGCCCCCAGATGGCACTTCATAAGCGACCAGGGGAAGCTGGTCAACAACAGCTGGAGAAAACAAAGAACACTGACATGAAACGCGGTCTGCCACCATGAGTAGGCTGAACACACTTCCTACTGGGAGAGAACAGCGAACCAAGAAAAGAGCACTTGTGCAATGGAGGAGCCAAAGCCTGGGGGAGGCAATCAACAGCTTTTAATTTGGCCAAATAATCCACTCAGTGACAGGGAGCCCTTGACTGGAACTGGGGACTCAGGGCAAAATACACTGGGAACCAAACTCTTGGGCCCTCAAAGAGAGATGCACTATATGAGTTATTTACAAAGAGGCTACTAACAATAGAATCTAGCTAATTCAAAAATGTGTGTCTCAGTTGGCCTATACTGATCACACTCTCCGATGGAGATTCTGTTTGTATCTTTCAGAAGGCAGCAAGAGAGCTGTGGCTCTTCCAACCCTACCAACGAACCGCAGGCCGATAGCTGACATCCTGGCAAGAGATGAGTCACCCCAGACATACCATGGAGGATCCATATGGAACCCTGCAGAGAATGGTGGGACAAACAAGAGACCCATAACCACAGCCAGTCAACACAGGATAAGCCAGACAGACACCAACGATTTTCAACGCAACCTAAAGCAGAAGTACAGAGACCCCCTAAGACCTCAACAATGAAGCAGCCTTAATACTCACCCACCATGACTCAGGGAACTGAGTGGAAGAGGGGCGGAAAGATTGTAAGAGCCATGGTGGGGAAGAATATCCATTAACATGGCCCCTCTCAGTAACAACAATCGAAGGGGGGTGGAACCGGGTTGACTCCTAGGCTATCCATAACCCCCTACCCAATGGACTGATCCAGACTGCCCACGGAAGAGGATATCCAGCTGATTGTGGATAGGGAAGAGGGGCATTGGGGAACTGGGGATAACAACTCATTATTTGTTCATTAAATTTATCTCATTATGGATAATAATAAAAAAAGAAACAGGGGCTTATATGTACCCTAGGCAGGCCTCAAACTTGTAATCTTCCCACCTCAGCCCCATCCACCCCCAAGTGCTGGTATTGAGCTCATGTACCACTATACCTGACTTCCACTGTCTATTGTCCTAACATCTCTTGTTTCACCTTTTTTTTCTTTTCTTTTTAAGCATCTGACACCAGAGGTTCTCTGTCTACTGCTGAGCCCTGAGAAACCCTACGGAAGGCGTGACCACTTGGGGCAAGGTGCCAGCCTCGGAAGGGAGCAAACCCCACTGAGAGCTACTCTCCCCATGGCCACCAGAGGGCGCCGCAGCATTAGCTAGACAGCAGGGACACACCCTTCTCTAACAGCAGCCTGTGATGATAAGTATCTGTCCCAGAAGGCCACCTTCCCACCACACAGACGTGCCAGAGCCCAGGGCCGCTGCGGCACACCAGTGGACAGCATTGCACAGGAGATCTGGGCCACCAGGGCCTGCAGAATGTCACTTCTGTGTGTCTGACACATTGTCGCCAATGAACAGAGATCTGTGGCTCAAGTGACTGTTTCCCTTTGATAGAGAGCCCAGGGTGGCTGTGGGAAGTGCCATTTACCCTCAAATTTAACGAAGACAGGCAAAATGCCCAGTCTAACCTGTGAGTGGGCAGGCCGTGTCTTGCACAGCCTGGCAGCCCAAGCGCTGGAATTCACACAGACTCATGTTCCATTCTAGCCTGATTACTCAACCCAACGTGCCAGAACGTGCGGGAAGAAACCCGCAGCGGGAACAGGCTAAATCAGTGTCCCTGGTGACTAGAAAATGGTAGAAAATTCCATCTTTCTCTGTCAGCCACTCCAACTGGTGACAAAGGTGAAGCCCAAGCTGATAACTGTCTTTCATTCTAATTCTGTCTCTTTTGCAAGGTCTATGAAAAGACTCGATATATTCTGGAAAAAAACCACACACTATTCAAAAAGATTATTTTAAGATACTTAAGAGGGAGATGGCTCAGAGGTTAAGAGCCCTTGCTGTTTAAGCAGAGGGCCTTCTGGGCTGGACACTGTCAAGTTCAACAGAGAGGAGGTGGGGCAGACAGCCAAGAATCACCGGGACCTGCTGACCCAGGGCAGCTGAGGGCGATACCACATCTCAAGCAAAGAATACCTGACATCCTCCTCTTGCCTCTGCACCCATTTGCATGGGTGGAGCACCTATACACACACAGACACGTGCATACACCACAACCTACACACAAAATTAAAAGAGAGGGTTGGGGAGATGGCTCAGTGGTTAAGGTGCTTGCCTTCAGAGCCTAGAACCCTGGCTCAATTCCCAAGTACAAAGTGGTGCATGTGTCTGGAGTTCATTCGCACGGCTGGAGGCATATCCATTCTCTCTGTGTCTGTTTCTCTGTCTATAAGTAAAAGTATTTTTTAAATACTCATATTGTTTAATATTATAACTACAATGTCAATATTATAATTGACAATATAATTTGCATCTTCTCTACAGAGGAAAAGAGATGATTTCCAACCCCCAAGTGAAAAGCTCTTTCGTGCTTAAAGAAAAATCCTACAGTCTTTCAAATTAAGCAGCTCTGAGACAGAGATAAGTTAGCAGAGCAAGTGCCCCTCAACTGAGTCCTCAGAGGGAGGTCTGCTTAAAGGCATTCACCCAAAATCAGACACCAGAGGTTCTGGGCAGTGGGGGACCAGTGTGGCTTTCCTAAAGTTACTTCTAGACAGAAAAGAAGATCACGCAGAGGAGGCGGGGATCTGCTCGCACTCCAGAACCTGCTGAGTGCTGGGGTGGGAGCTGCACACCTGCCTGTTTCTGCAGATGGTTCAGCCTTCCCGCCTAGAACCACACAGCCAAGTAGAAAAGTTACTCTCTTCCTGTTTACATTCCTCAGTGGCTTCTCAAGGGGTGTAGTCAGCTTTCTTGTTACTGCAGAAAAGAACCCAACCAAAAGCAGCTTTTGGAGGAATAGGTTTATTTTGACTTAGGGACTGGAGGGCAGGGAACATGATGGCCTGAGCAGAGGAGTGGGCATCATCTCCTGGTCAACATCAGGTGGACAACAGCAGCAAAGAGTGTGCAGACACTGGCCAGAGGAAGCTGGCTAGAACCCCCATAAGCCCACCCCCAACAACACAGCTCCAGCGAGGTTCCAATTCCAAGACTGCCATCAGCTGGGGATCAAGCATTCAGAGCACATTCGTTTGTGGGGGACACGTGAATCAAACCACTCTATCTGGCTTTGGAAACAAGCTCCAACCTCCTTAGCAGGTACCAAGAAAGGCACCTCCTTCAGGACTCATCCCCATCCGAGGCTCTAAGGACTCTGCGATTTTCCCATACAGACCTGGGGCAATTCCTGGATACAATCGAAAGTCCACGCTTTTCCCCTCTACCTACCCCACAAAGCCTTTCCCTACTGGCCCTTTAAGAGCTACATAAGCCAATGCAAAGGAATATGCCTGTGATGGTTAGTTTTGTTGTCAACTTGATCTTTATAATTATCTTGGGTGGGTCTCTGAGGATGTTCACAGGAAGGCAGCCTCTCAGCAAGGGGCAGGATGTAAAGAAGCTCAAAGAAGCTGGAAGTAAACATCCTTTCCTGTGTGGGCCATGCAGGAAGGAAACTCCAGAGACTCAGGAAGATATTCAGTCTGGGATAGGGTTGTAAGACCCCACCCTAAGGCTATATAAAGGGGAAGGAATTCTCTCCTTGGCCCTCCTGCCTGTTTGCTGTTGTGTGTGTGTAGTGTTGGTGATGGGTTTTTCTCTCTGCTTGGACCTGTGAATGAGTGACCCCACCTCTTTCACTGTTATGGAACTTCCCCTGGATCTGTAGCTTCAGTCAATCCTTTCCTCCCATAAGCTGTGCCTGGTTTGGAGATTCATCCCAATGGTGACTAGGACAATGCCCTAATGAAATCTCTCCCGTTAAAGCAAGCAGGTGGGCAAACATGTCTGTTCAGAAGTCGTCCTTTTTCTTTCGGGGTGTGCGCGTGTGTGAGGGTGGGTGTGCACGTGCCACAGAGGCATGTGGAGGTCTTCACTGTCCACCTTGTCTGAGGCAGAGTCTCTCATTGTTCACCTCTGCATTTCGACCAGGCTAGCTGGCAGAATTGTCTAACAAATGCTCCTGTCTTCTCCCTTCTCTTGAGATGCACTGGGATTCCAGACCCCTGCAACGCCACCCACCTTTTACATGGGCTCTGGGGATCCGAACACAGGTACTCATGTTTTATCCACTAGCTATCTTCCCGGCCCCAAAGTAGTCCTTTTCTATAATGGATAATTATGACAGTAAAGACGAAAAGAGGAACAGGGTGGCGAGATGCCTCAGCAGGTTAGAGTGCTAGCTGTACAAGCCTGAGGAGCTCAGTGTGATTCTCGGCACCCATAAAAAGCCAGGAACCCCAACACTGAGGGGGTTGGGACACAGAGAGCACTGGGGCTCCCTGGTCAGCCAGTCTAACTAGAAGAACAAAACCAGGGAGTTCCAGGTTCAGTGAGAATAGAGGACCAGAGAATACAGGTTCCATGCTTCCTCTGGCCCCCACTTATGCATGAGGCATGTTTGTGTCTGTGCACACATGTGTGTATACACACACACATCAACAAAAATTAGAAACAACCTAAGGATTCAAAAACTCTGGAAAATGTGTAACAATTTAGAGCCAGGCATGGTGATTCGCGTCACACCTTTAATCCCAGCACTCGGGAGGCAGAGGTAGGAGGATCACTGTGAGTTCAAGGCCAGCCTGAGACTACATAGTGAATTCCAGGTCAGCCTGGGCTACAGTGAGACAAACAAAAAAAATTACAGGCCCCACTGTTTAGGGGATACTAGAAAGTCATCAAATTTATTTGATTATTTTTATGTATTTATTCGTATAGATTTGTTTCTTTTCCTTTTCTGATTGACCAGGTCAGTGTGAAGGATTCTACTAAGATGCTGTTGTGGACCGCTGTGACTCCCTACAGGGTCACTGTCATTGACGGATAAAATTTCTAGAGACGGTTCATGCTCACACAGCACGGGGGGGGGGAGTCAGAAGGCTTCTGCATGGAACAGGGCACAACCTGATGCCCATGAGGAAACACAGAAACGGTGCCAGTACCTGGGAACGGTTGGTCTCGTCGGTGTCTTCAGGGTGGTCAGAACAGTAAGCAGTTCTTCTATTCAGTGACACTGCTAATAGGATCAGTAGAACAGCATAATTGTTACACACATAAATTAATCCTTTCCACTGTTCCCCTAGAAGTACTACCACTCAAAGAATGTTACCCTATTCATTCAATTCATGCTGTAGAAAAAAGAACAAAAGGTGTTCTGACAGATACAGAACCCAGGAAGTCGCCTCTTGCCATGTGGGCCCACGAGTGTTTCTCTAGTCTCATTCTGTGGGTCCTGTGCAGGACAAGCCACTTCCCAGCAACGACGCTACCCTGTGGGAGGAGAAACAGACACTTCTAGTGAACAGCCCACCCTCTGTGCTCCAGCCACAAATTCCAGACAGTAGAGCCCCTGGGAATTGGGTCTGTGTTGCTATGTCTTGTGGAGAAGTAGGAATACCCATGCTAGTTCACGAGAGGACCAGGTCTCCCGAAAGAAAGCAGCATTCTTCCAGGTAGAGAGTTTGCATATCGCCTCCTCTCCTTTCCATTCCAGGGACCACACTGGATCTGGCCCCTGTTCAGCCTACTCCCCTGCATCGTCCACTGCCACCGCCACCCTGGCCGGACTGTCACCAGGGAAGCAGAACTGGCCTTATTTCACAGAAAGAAATCTCCTGGGCCCACTTTTCCTCAGCCTGGGCTAGACCAAGACCCTACCTCAACCCCGTCTCCCCCCCAAAAAAGATTAGAAATACATGAAAATGTTTATCTTTGGTTTGTGCATTTATAAACAAGAAGAATGTTACCAATTGTGAATAATAATAATGTGATGCTTTTAGAGATTAAAAAGTTGCAAGTCAGTGTTAAATTGTTTTGGGGTTTGGGGGGATTTTGTTTTGTTTTCTGAGCTGGGTCTCACTCTTTGCCTGTGTCGTCCAGGCTGGCCTCCATCTCACAGCCATCCTCCCACCTCTACCTCCTGAGGACTGGGAAGAAGGGTGTGCACCAACACGCCGGACTTAGATTGTTGTTTTTTGAGTTTTTGTCATCAAATATTGCTTCCTCCAGGAAACATTGCAGTCATTTAAGAGGTCTTAGAAGCCCCTCTGCATTCATCCTGTGCTACTCACCAGTCGCATGGAATTCTGTTCCCTTATCTCCCCATAAAACTTGGGAGTTCTTGAAGGGAAGAACTTGATTGGTGCACATACTGAAGTTCCTAAGGTGTGTGTATGGACCAAAGGCCACTAAAATGGAGCCTACAACCCCAGCCATCTAGTTCTAAATTCAGTTGCATCTTCTCTGGGACCAAAGGGGACAGGATTGTCTCCCTGGTGACAGTGACCTGAGGCCTTGGAGACCTGGGGAGAAAATAAGGGAAAAAATCGACTTGAATAGTCCGCCCTGGGAGACAGGGGCCCTAGAGAAGTGAGAACTGAGATCCAGTGGGGAGACTGGTCACATGAAGGCTCTAGGATTCCTGACTGTGCTAAGTCCTTCGGGATCTCTCTCGTGGCTCCCTGGATCTCCCCAGGGACCCAAGGGAAGCCCTAGTCCAGAGGACTAAGTGTTCACCAACAGCTGCTAGAAGTTTGTGTTTAGCTAAACCACAATTAAAATAAATATGGTGGGGGCAGGGGGCAGGGAAATAATCCTCCTCTAGGAGACACTTGGGTTTTCTCTAAATGTCTTCCAGAAATTTCTTTCTAAGGGTTTTTAAGTTCAAGCGGAGCTGAGAGGTGGGGGAGGGGAAGGGAGAGAGAGAGAGAGAGAGAGAGAGAGAGAGAGAGAGAGAGAGAGAGAGAGAGAGAGAGAGAGAGAGAGAGAGAGGAGAGGCTTAACAGTATTGGCCACAACCGAAACTGAACTATCGACCAAGCAAAGCCACCAAAGGCTTTACCTGGAAAGGCGGGTCCCTCCCTGCTCAGGGCCGACATGACACCTGTCCCCTGCGGAAAGGCAGACGAGGTTAGAGGGTGGGGAGCTGGCGCTGGCCCTGGCACAGGCCGGTGGGAGACCCCAGGGCAGGTTTCCAGGGCAGATCTGAGAGCCGCAGGGCGGCCTGATCTGAATCCACCCAGACCTTCGGGACTCCGCATGTTGCCCACTGTCGAGCCATCTAGAAAAGAAGGCCCAGAGCTGGAGGGATGGCTCAGCGGTTAAAGGCGCTTGCCTGCAAAGCCTGTAGGCTGGGGTTCGGTTCTCTTCTAGCCAAATAATGCCAGATACACAAAATGGCATATGCAACTGGAGTTCATTTGCAGTGGCAAGAAGCCCGGCCATGCCCATTCATTCTCATTCTCTCTCTCTCTCTCTCTCTCACACACACACACACACACACACACACACACATAAAATAAATAAAAAGCATTTTTAAAAATTACCGAAACAGGGGGCTGGAGAGATTGCTCAACAGTTAAAGACTCTTGCTTTCAAAGCCTGATGGCACGGATTCGATTCCCCAGTACCCACGTAAAGCCAGATGCACA